>DWUN01002712.1:0-13296 GCA_018249975.1 Passova gellias
AAATAGAATAAATTTTATCCCGAAATTCCCACGGGATCTAAAGCTCCGCGGGTAATACCGCGAGGCACAGCTCGTTTTTATAAATAGAATTCTATATCATTTCATATTTATCGTTCATCATCTATTTTTTCTCTTGTCATTTCGGTAAAAATCATAGGTCAGCGTCGTTCTAAACTCACAACTGCAAATTTATATTTTAATGTACTTCAAGAATAAAGTGGTCATTATTCAACGACATTATTATTTCGCTTCCCACACCTTCACCGACGACGTGTCCCAAGGGTTCGAGTCTGTGATGAAAAGGACACCTTACTTATTAAACAATATAATTGTTTCTGTTGCTTAGAATAGAGTTCCGAAAATGGCATATATATCGGCGAATAACTGGTATACTAATTGATATACAAATTCAATTCCACGCTAAGGGTCCTAGATAAATAAGTTTTCAAATATTATTAGCAACAAAATATTAGCGTATTATATAAAACATAGCCAATACAATTTAATTAATCTTACATTTTTAACAATCCGTTTCACACCTATTTTTCATGTACAGACGCAGTTATCAATGTTAACAATATTGAATTGTTTTTTTAAGCAAAATATGTTACACTGATCTCAAATAGTAATTTAATCCATTCAGTGTACTCTAGTTCGGTATAAATGTTTTCGAGTTGCGATCACACTTAGATCAGGTGATTGCCACGATTGATACTTCTATGAAATAAAAAAGTACGACAGATAAATGATAAGCTCAAAGGAAGCACGTAGACATGGGTACAATAAGTTTGAAAGGTGGACTTAGTTTAGTGCGGGTATGTACGAGCCGCAGTAATCGTATGTTAGAGAAGTTAGTAGCAAAGGATACCGCTTCGTATTTCTTTAATGTGTAATAAAATATACTGTAAACTACAGAAAGAGCAATATGCATATAGCAAATGCGTTTCTTCCCAGACTGAATTAATCACAGTAAGGTACACCAGATCTTATTGGCAGTGTGGTGGGTGACCGTCGATAGGAAAATTTCATAAATGTTAACTAAAGAAATCAGATGTAAATACAAATAGCAGAAAAAATCAAGATAACAAGTTTCATAAATGAAATCAATAACTCTTGATTCTGTTCAGAGGATTTAAAAACTTCAGTCCACCAAAAGTTGCAATTAAATGTCATTTCAGGAAAGTTGTAATAGCTTTGAGGGTAATAATAGTAAAACTAGTTACTACTCCTGACTCACTACAACTGTGGTAACAGCTCCAAGACAGCGCGAGCTGCACTGATAATAAGTTAGAAAAGTTTTCAAAGTTCACGTTAGCTATTCCTTTGTACTAAGTCTCATATAAGAATTATGAAAAAAGTTGGGAAATATTTGCATTATTTACTTAGATTAAAAGAAATGTAGAAAAATAACGCTGTATTTTAAAACGCTTTTGCACTAATTGGGTAATCGAACAACTGTTTTAAATCAATCTATTTTAAATACAGTTTCCATAAATATGCGGTATAGATTATGCAGATACTCAGGATTTCCACTGGCAATGGTTCTAACAAAGGTGTTTTGTTTCTTCTACCTTCATTAAAGCCATCACATAGGGTCGTCTACTAGAGATAATTTTCACCAGGTCTTCCTCTTACATCGTTTTATAAACAATAATGAATACATTTTAATATACATATTTGTACTGTCGCTAAATTCAGTAATGAGAAAAAAAATTCAAATGAAACGAAATGTTCTTCTGTATTCCATCCAGGTATAATGAGTGCAGCAAACTTAACAAAACATATCTCTCGGTGGCTGAACGCAAGTGCTTGGACGTCCACGGGGACTTAATTAGAAAGCCTTTGCTTTTCATTGCAGTGACTCCTTCACATTCGAAACAATGGAAAATGAAGGTTGTCGTAACTGTTATATAAATTTGAAATATGAATAGCAATTGACATGAGAACGTATAAAGGATTTTATCCATTTTGTAGTTATATTTTGTAGGTATATTACAGTTGTTTATGAAAATTAATAACGGTATCAATAGGACAATAAAATTTGTTCGAACATACCATCATTTCCGCCAGCTACATTTCAGTTAAATATGTCGTGTATGAGGTTTTACTATTTTTTAAATTCCTACCTTCATAATCTTTCTGTCCGTCCCTTTTTATAAAGTAGCTGGGTTAAAATCAGACATCGTTTTCTGGAGTAAATTTTTAAAAGCATAATTTATATAAAGCTTATGTTTTCTCTATGCCCATGTAACCTAATTTCCCGTAGTACTTAAGTCCTCTTGAAACCTGCCTACTCGTTTAATGATATTCGTATAAAACTGAACGCTACGTCAATGATATAAAAATAAAAATGTACGTTAAATACGTTATAATATATAATCGCTGGTAATTATATTCAAAATAGATTATTAAAAAGAAAAACATTAGAAAATAGAGTATTTTGTCTCATTTTCTTTATAATCTGCTGGTTAAATTGAATTAAAGTGTACAAAGACAAAGACAAATAAAACGTTTATTTATACAAATCTGGGTTTACAGAAAAAATTTACAGGGTTGTTTAGATCAATCCATATTTTACCATTAATGGTGTACAAATTTTAGATATTAAAAATAACTGTAATTAGCTAAATTAATATTAACAATTATTGATTTTTAAAATTCATCATCGTAAAGCTGTAAGGAAAGTACTCGATATTGCACTTATTTAAGACACACTAGAATCAAACTATCTATCAAACTAGAAAACCATTTTCACGCACGTACAAATATTTCTATTTCTATTTCATCTATTTCTATACTTCAGGTACGTAAATTTGAGGCGTTAACAGCTTAAATAAAAGTGTTTGTTGCAGACGTGATTCCAGCGATACATATTTAGTAGATGTTCGACCGGCATTCGAGCCGCGTTCGGATTTGGCAAATGACAGACAAATTGGCGGCCTGCGAACGTGACGTATGGCGGCTACACCCACTAGCCGTTGTTACACCACAGTCGAGTAATAAGCAGTAGTTTAACCTTATACTGCCACAATTATTTTGATGTTATTGTTATATCACAATAAACTAATTCTAAATATGGAACATGATACAACATGATAAAATGGATACTGCATCAATAAATGTCCATGGTGACTAACTGCAAAACTGACTTTAGATTTTAGATGATTTTAAACCAAGATACAAATTAAACTTACATTTCAAATATTCAATGATGCTTGATGTATTGTTGTCATTGTACCTACGATAAGTTTCAAATTGGAACATGGGAAAATAAAATTAGATACCTGTAGTGTTGTTGCAATCAAGTCACAAATTTTATTATTAATGAAGTTCTGTTAGATCCGCTTATTGCCTGGCTGAAGCGCATTATTTGTACATTATAAACAGCATAAAATTAAGCAATGGCGTTTGCGATCGGCAGGCGCGTATTATAGTAGTATTTTTTTAGTTTCTGTGCTCCGGAAAGTACGCAAAAAAGTAGTTCTCATTTCCTATTATTAGGTAACTAAATTAAAGTTAAAGCTCGTCAGAGGCCTTAAAAGCGGTGTAGTAACATCCAATAGTCAGGTCGGGTTGATCCCTAATCTGTATATTTGCCAATACACACTGGAGCATTATGGTGGAGATACTCCAGGCCGCCCACATTAGGGGCGAAAAACCCTTATACCCGCAATGTGTCATAAAAATCCTATCAGGGAGATTGGCTTATAAACGTCATAAATAAGTTATACAATACTCAGTGATATGTTATACTAGTCACTTTGTAGTACAGGTTTTAATGCTACTCGTATATGCAGATCTTCCAATAGAGATAAATTATATTACTGTATCCCGAGCATACTGCCCTTCACTGTTGTATATTGCATTCGATCGGCAACATTGTTAAATCATCGCAGTTTTATAGAAATTCTCGTTTTACTTCTGTCTATTTTCGATTAACATTTAAAATACTATAAAGGCAAATAATTATAAAATATACAACCCTAGTAGCATCGAAAATATGATAATTAATAATACGCCTGGTGTTTACTTCGAAAGACGTTTACGCAAAGTTTCAAATTATGTTAAGTAAAGATACCTCTGAATGCTGTAAAAATCGCGTTTGCCAGCTTTCTGAAGTACTTATTATACCAAATATGTAACAAATTTATAAACTTAGCTAATTAGATGAGCGCTTGGCCCAAGTTTCACGTTTACCTCACAACATTATAAAGTTCCATGGTCGCGATTTGAGACCACCCTAATAACTAGATTATAATAACACTTGCGAAAAAGTTATAATTTATTTCTCTAACTTTATATCAGATACATTCTCACTTCAAGTATTACAAAATGTATAGTGTAGATCTCTGATTGTAATCAAATAGTGTACATATTTATAAATAGTTATATATTCCAACTTCGGCCACTGTACGGAGTAATGAGCTCATTTAAATTGGTTTTACATGACCAAAATATTTGGTACGTTGTCAAAAGAACCATGTGTGAAATTCACATTATATCTCTCTCATTACTGGAACGACTTTCTTAACAAGAGTTCTGCGCCTCTTTGGTATATAATTATTATCAGATTTCAATACATCCCTTTTTATAACACACATACATATCTCTAACGTTTCCGGATAATTGTGATTGAGTTATGTTGCTTGATGTTATTTGACGATAATTAAGATAGAGGAAAACGAAAACAAAATTAATTTCAAATTCAAAATAATTAATTGTGGAAGGAGACAACAGTTTGATAGTTGAACATGTAATGATGTGTTACAGTCTCTCCCCGTCCAACCAAATAGGCAAACAATTGTGATTTTTTTAGTTTGCTGTCTTTTGATTTAATTAGGTAACATTAACATTAGTCATTAGACACAATTTACTCATTCTACATTAGTTACACGGATTACGATCAATAGGTATTGTTACGTAATTACTAAATGTATGAGTTTAGTATTAAAATCTATAGTCTAAAAGTCATGGATCGTGTAGAACACTTTTAATTAAAATATATTTAATTTATTTAGGAAACATAGCATGTCTTCAATCTTTAAAATATCATATGTTAGTTTTAAGTCGTTAATAGAGGTAATTAATTCTACTTGTTTTATCCGTGTGCTATTTTATTTTTAATTTTTATTTATTTATAGTCACATACTTCAATTACAGTATTACGCGTTTTATATTAATATTTGGTGGGTTTGTGACACGTATATTTAGTTACCAAAATATAGCTCCATCAGACAGTGAATAAAAATACGCTCCTACGATTTGACAGTTTTTTCGCGATAACACGTCAATCATGATTTAAGCAGTTCAGAGTTTATTAATGTAACATGTACAAAGTAGATACCTAATGGACAGCCTGACACGTGAGCGAATTGATAAGGGTCATTTGAAATGTTACTCAACGGTAAACGAAATTCCGTATTTCTTTTAGCCTCGTGTCAAAGTTTGTTCCTGGGATTATTTTCATGTATTACACAAGGAATTTCTTTCAAACATATTAATATAATATTAGCAAATTCGTATCCATTGGAAAATACTACATTTTGCGCTTTCTCTCAGTGTTATGAAGTTTAAAGCTGTTTTACCTTATAAAATGTAGATTGAACTTTACAAAGCTTCAGGTCTTAAATGTTAAGAACTTTTGAAAGGAAAACGTTTTAATTGCTTCACACTGTTTGAATATTAGTACCACAATATTGTCAAATATAGGTAATCATTGATGTGTTACTTTAAATAATAGATATAATTAATTATTATCGCCTTATTTATTGTTACATAAATATGTTAAGTATAATTTCCAATTTGCATTAGGTAATTACACATGAATAAATTTTAATATATAGGTACTGAATTTCAATATATTATAAATGAATTAAAGAAATTAGTTTAAGTACGATTTAGATTAGAATAGGAAAAAATGCCTACACGGGAAGTGACATGCAGTCCTTAATATAAAACAATGATGTAAATTGGTTCTTGCCACTAATAAATTTACATCTTGTCCCATCTATTCGCATTAGAGTTTTAGGTACAATTTTTCCAGCTTCGCTACCGACTGGTACGCTTCTGAAACAATGGCCTTTTTCCTCTAAAACAACACCAGTTTCGCGAATTCTTGCTAAAAAATACCACATTAGTTATGTAAAGCGCAGGTGACATTACTTAGTTCATTAATATGTCTAAAGTATTATATATATGTAGTTTATTGTGCTTTAAGATTGGTATTACTATAAGGATGTTTAAATATTTTGTTTCCTATTGTACGATCGTTGAACGTGGGAATGACAACGTGCAGCGTGGTGTTAAGCTACGGTAAATGGTTAATAAATCTACTTGATACATAATACCGAGACGTTATTGGCTGTATTTCATATATTAATTTTATATTGAATATAATATTTTTATAATAAAACTATAAAATAAACAAAAGCGAAATTCAGAACGCATAAATTTCGATAAGCCAAAGATATAAAACGCCAAATCCTTGCAAACGACGGGGCAGCCCGGGACTGGTGCCGTAATGTGGAGTACTAAATATGCAGTAATATGAAGTTATTGCTCAATTATCCGCTACGTCTCATTGTTTGCTTATCAGCAAAACACAGTTGAACATTATAACGAAATAGTTTGAACGGTATTACTAATAGTACAAAATTATATTAACTCTGTCAGTCCATGATAGATAAATTACCTACTTAGGAAAAATTTCAGCTATACTTTGTAACAAGCCTCTTAGTAATTACTCCCATTATATATTTATAATTAAATATTGTAATAGTTTGAGATATTAGGATAATTGATTTACGAAAAGTTATCAAAACCGCTCGTTGTACGCCGTCAGGCCTACTAAAAGTATTGAAGTCGTTATTTCAGAAATGATGGCTTGGAATTTTTCATTTCGGGATTATGAAATTTCAATACTAATATTTTTTAACGTTTCATTTTTGAACGCGGGTCGTCTTTGAACGATAGTTAAGTCTAATGTGCGCTGCGATGGAGGACATTCTGAAGAACTTAAGGGCCTGAGTTTCCTGATAAAGTTTTCATTTATAGTTATAGAGGTATCGAGTTATATTATTAACGGTAAAAACTTAACGGAATAACATTGGATATTGTGTTATGAAACACAGGCCTTTTTCACATTTCTTTGGCTATGGGCATAGTTGTTAGTGCGATTCTGGCCTGATACAAAAATTTTCGTGATAAGCATAAGTCTCTTCTGTACCTACCAGTAATTATGTACTAATACATGATCTGTATTTGTACTGTTTCTTGTCATTGGTATATTTTATATTTATATTTTTTTTTTCTTAACAATTTCACAATACTATGCCACGACCGTTAGATAAGACGAAAAACTCCTTCAAAAGTGGCAATACACAAAACTAGCGATTATATATACCTACTACAGCTGTTACTTAATAAAAATACTAGGTATAAAATCTAAACAGGTACATACTAATTACAAAATTATTTGCTGGTTCTCATACAATGCTTATCCACGAAACAGAATGGAGCTTGTAACAACAAGATTGTATAAACGAGATAATATACTGTAATGTAATACAATGGCCACGTAGTTGCAAAATTGTGTTCCAAACATACGAGAAAATTGTTCAAAGTTAATTTGGATTCTAACCCCTTAATAATACAACAAGCTCTTTGGTTTTGCATTGCGAAATAATTATCGTGTGAAATGATGGTGAAATATTGATACGTATCATAAATTATTTAATATTATATTGCTGTTTTTGAATTGGGTTAATTTGGATTTTATACTGGCTAATATTTTAATACTTGCGTCATACATAAAAATGTATCAACTAGAAATAAACAATACAAACTGTAGTTTTTTATAAGTACCAGAAAAATTTTTAGTGTCCGACCATTTTTCAATACAATCGTATATGTCACGTGTTTGACATTATCAAATTAGAAATCAATATTGACCTCTCTTCATTCGCTTCATATCTCATACACATAAATTTACTGGATGATCAAAGTGTATAAATATATACATTTTTATGTTATCGTTATCCTTGCGGCCAGTACACAGCCCGCTGACTCAGCGCGAGGGGCGCGTGTGCGCGGGGACGTGTCACGTACACGGTGCGTCAATTTATCAGCTATGCTATCAGCCGATATAGGCCCATGTATCAATGTAGGGACATCGCAGGATTTTCACATCGTCACCGTGAAGCCGATACGAAACCATTTCTGACCTTTTTATTTTGGGATAGGGGTAGAAAGTATTTTTTAATGAACCAACGCGGTCCTGGGTGGTGTGTAATACAAGATAACATTTAGGTTCACTGACCTCACAACTTGTGCTAATCTATACATTGTAATTGACGAGAAAATAAAATAAACCATCGATTTATAGAATTAAACTGAATTATACAAAACAATCGAGAAAGCCCGAAATGAGGTTATATCAACTATCAAATTATTGTCTAACCTAGTGGCATGTACCTGACTCGGCATGACTCGTGAGCGCGGGACGCGTCACGTACGAGCCTCGTCAATTTATCAGCTATCAGTCGAAACTGGCCGAATGTACCAAATTTAATAAACACTTGAAGAGGGTTGACTTACAATTTATCGATTACATTAAACGAATTTTATATCAGCGGTCAATAGAAATTGTTTACGTCACGTAGACTGTCCAACAATAGTGGTGTCCAACTATAACTTAGAGGCTTAGATTTCAGCTTCGAACTCTGGAATTTGGACTTTAAATCATGGCATGAACCTATAACTTTATAAAGTTACATGGGTTGTAGAAAAAATAAAATGTCATGGCGAAAGTATTTTATGCTAATATAATGAATGTAAGACATGTTTAGGAAACGTTGAGTAGGAAAGAGTGGCAAGATGAAGACGTATTTAGTCTTATGTTTTCAGTTTTCTTCGAGTTTCCTACCACATCGCCCAATTTGATACCACACATATGGGTATTTGCTCACAAATTAATTGAATAATTGAGCAAACGATCCCTCAAACAGCAGTAACGTCAGACTTGACATTTATTCGAACAACAGTCAGTTGAACAACAAACCCGCAATAGGAAAGATTTCCCGTGAGAGTACTGCATTACGACTTTCCATAGCTGAATGAACGCGCGACGCTCAACGAATTGCAATTATAAAACCCGGTAGGACGTAATAACTACTCACCTCACGAAAAAAATTACATAACGTATATTTTTAATTAAAAGCTCTTAGATCACGCGTTGTGCTAATTACAGTGAAGTGGAATGCACTTCACGAGACATTCAGTTTAATATTTTTGTGTAAAAAATGTATTTTAATATTTTAATAAAAAAAAACATATATTCGAACTTATATATTATGTAACAATATGCTCCTAACAGCAAGTGATCTCAATGATTATTCCACACATTAATGGCAATAATAAACAGTGCATTATTAAATACAGATGTACAAGCGCGGAATTCTCTAAAACTAAATTTACGTAACATCGCGCATATACATATTGTCAAGTTTATATATGCAACGGAGTGAAAAGACGTTTTAGGAAGATTGGATTTTTCATATATAAGGAATGCTCTACATTACTACCAACTATTTTCATGTAACATAGTTTTTCTTTACATTCGACTCTAAACAAAATGTTTGTATTATTTCTTACGTTCTTTTCTGACATCTTCGGACCATGGTTTAGGCTCTGTCAGAGAGCAGGATAAAGTTCATATTCGATAAGCACAAGTGAGCACACCTCATATACTCGTAATTGTGGGCAGACCGGATTTCATTAGCGTAAGAAGTATCTGTTCAAAGAAGTTTTGTGTATCGAGGAGGATGTCCTGTCAGTAATGCTTAAATTTACGAAAATCTTTTAAATCTACCATCACGCCGAACTCCACTTCAACAAAACAAGTAGGTATAACATATCACGTTCTGAATATAGTAAGTACCAACTTCCCAAATAACAACCATTTTGTGGCCATTAACTTTTAAGATGATTGTATTCGAATAATATATTCCTACCGGTAGAACGGATTTGTATTTCACTTCCTACTTGACATTTAACGTCAACAAACAATGCAAATGTCTTCGTTTTATAGACGTTATTCGCGGTGCTTTTCGAAACAGAATTTTAGCTTAACGATGGCAATAAAGGTTTTAACATTCACGTTTACACCTTCGTATTATATTTCTACCGGTCGCGGAAAGTGAGGGGAATGTATCCACCTTAAGTGTAACCCCATTTTATTCACGAGCGTTAGGTTTAAATCGTATTTATATTTGGGGAAAGCTTGCTCTTGCAGCTGCAACGATGTTACTCGCTTAAACTATATACATATATATGGAATCGTACATTTAAACTGTATTAAAACTTGGAGAGAGGTTTCCTTTTCTCGCAGCATGTACTGTCACGTGCAATTTTTTTTTAAAGGTGACAATTTTCGTACATTCCAAAAAGCGCCAGTTCTTTTTTGATACCTAACGGTTTTTGTTTGCGTACCAATAACAACGAAATGGCGGCGATAGCAACGATTGTAGCACAACTTTTACAGAATTTTTATTTAAAACGAAACGGAATACAACAAGGATTTTCAAAGATGTACCTTTACCAACGATTCATGTAAATATATTTAACTGGTAAGTTTCAGATCTATATTACTTTTCAAATATTTTCGTGATTAAATTTTATATAGCTTTAAGTTTTCGTCAATCAGTGACTATATGGATCTACTTGGCGTTTCTTGTTTAAGTCCTCCATTTAAAGTAGTCGTATCGGGGAATGGGCTGTTCTGCCAAGAAAAGTGGCGACATTAATTTTATCACCGCTTTCAATAGCTCTTAGATTCTTCTCAGAGCATGGCGGTCACGGTGTTAAAATCATGTTCTCACTAATAGGTATTTTTCTTACAATTCTCTGTTTTAAACATAGGCTTAAAAAAATCCTTTTATTTTAATGCAGTCGACATTGAGAGTTGTGGCAACATTACTCTGATATCAACAACGATTTTCTCCCGATGTGGCGATCAAGTGCCATGCCTGGTGAAAGGAGCAGTTTGAGCGGAATTTAGGTTTAGATTAGATTATTTACTGCTTATCCTTATAACTTGAGATATTTTCTTCTTTGTTCTATGCCATCATAGTCATGAACTTCATCTCACCGTTTACTGGTAAGGTAAGCAAACGGTAACACAAAGTCGGTCCAGCGAATAGGAGATTAATAAATTCTGTATGAACAATTTATCGGAAACAGAATCGTTATATTTAATATTTTATAGATCGGTATGTCATCTAAATATAAGATTTCTTTATGGTAATGTATTTGAAAAGTTAGGTTGATCTTATTTCAGTGGCAGCGACAAGTAGAAAAGTGGCGACATTAATCTGATATTCGCAGCAAATAGCTCTCGAATGCGGCGGACGGCAGTAATGCAGTGTATAAGGAATGGTTCGAGAAGAAACTAAACGGTCACAGCGTCAAACTCATTTTTTGCTCACTAGATATTATACTCGTAACATCGGAATTGCTTAAAGATTTTTATTGATACAAACAATCAAGTGCAAAATCCAGCATAAACAGCGTATCGTGAAAGTTCTGAAAGCAGGCGCAGCTGTTTATATTTCACGTAATAATATTCCGAATAATAATAAAATATTCCAGCACCACCTCATAGAAATATGACTGTAGTAGCGACAATAATTCTTTAATATAAGTTTCAAGCTACCAATGTTCTATATTTAGCAGCAAGTAGAATACTGGTAGCTTTAATCAGATCTCAACGGCAAGCTCTCGAATGTGGTGAATGAGGTTAATGCACCGTGTGAGGAATAGTTCGAGCGAATAGTGGGCGGTCTAAGCTCCCGTTCCTACTAATATGCTCGTAGATAATAAGTTCGAACGTAGGTAGTAGGTAGATTTCATAGTATTATAATTAACACATTTAATTTAAATTTTATTAGTTAATAAAAGAGCTGGCAACTTTTTTCGCCGGCTTTTTTCTCCCTGTCTACTATAGCCCATTACATGCACAAAGCTGATGATTTATAACTAAAACATGTATGATCTTCGTTAAGTGCTTGTATATGATGTATATGTATAATATGTACCTTTTGATGAATAAATCAATTTAAGTTTGAATATATCATAATAATAAGTATTGAAATCTATGTTGTAATAACGTTCTTTTCTGTAAAAATGTCTGCGAAAATGTCATTACTCCGATTGAAAGTGAAAGGTCAGAATGCCAGAGCTCATTATGCAACCTACAATAAGTACCTTTAAAAGTATTATAGTGATTTTGGTAATATTTGCCCCTGTGACTCGAAACCAGGATACGGCTACGGTATCTCCTGGCTGCCCGAAGAAGGGAATAAAAGATGATTTCCGGAATTATGGACCGCCAGAGTGGGAGATCTGACCGTCCAGTCAGGGACCCCAGTAAAGACGACACTTGCTGTAAACAAAAGACATGGAATGAAGTCCTGTGAGCAACCTGCCAATGACGCCGTACTGGACATCACCGGTACGTTAGTGATGGAGATCCTGGAGTCCTCCAATAGTGCAGAGGAAGGCCACCGAGAGGGTTTTAATGCGGTCAGAATCCTATATAACCCGGTATATCGTCCAAAGCGGTATTTTAAAAACTAGAAAACTTGTATGTAATCCAGCAATAAGCGGAAAAGTACTGTCTTCGGTCTGGTTCCGGAAGAAAAGTCGAACGCAATGGATGAGGGTAATGCACCGTATGAGGAACACTTCGAGCAGAAAGTGAGCGGTCACAAGGTTACACTTGCTCACATGTCACTTATAATATACTCCTTTATATTTTCTAACACAACGTTCTAAAAGTTATTGTAAGTAAATAATTCAGTTGATGTAACTTTTATCGACACGACTTGTATAATACTAATAACAATTTCATGCTTACCTACTTAAAATTACTTTGTATCGAATTATATGTCACGGTTAGTAAAATAATAATTTACAATAAATTTAATCTCCTAATATGAAAAGAAGACGATTTGAAACTCGGAAATTGATTTTTAAATTTATTACCTGTGCCGGAAATGTGACCATTGCAAATTTGAGTTATGGAGTTGGTATTATAATTAAATTCCGCTACTTTAAGAGTTAAGATAATTTAAATTTAGAGTAATATTGTAATTCTTAATCAACTAACATATTTAACCGAATTTCAAATAAACTATTGTTAGTAATTGATGTATTATTTATAAAAAACTAGCTGTCCTGGCGTACTTCGTACCGCCTTACAATATATAAACAGTTTAGTTTTAATCATATTTGACGGGA
>DWUN01002713.1:0-13293 GCA_018249975.1 Passova gellias
TTAGGGTTCCGGACCTTTAAAGGAAAAACGGAACCCTTATAGAATCACTTTGTTGTCCGTCCGTCCGTCCGTCTGTCAAGACCCTTTTTTCATATCACTTCAATCGATCCAATATTGTGGATAGCGCGCATGTACTTGACAAGTCAAAGTCTAAGTCTAAATTACGCTGTTACAAGTAACAATTTAAATTGTCACATTTGTTAATTATTAAAAGACGACATTTTCATCTAATTCAGATTTTTCGTTTGGCGCTAAAGCGTATTTTTAAACACACTAAACATCTAGCCGAACAGGCGCCATATTGGACAGCCATCTTTTGTCTATCGTCTGTGGTCGGTATAAATTGTCGTTGGTTCGTTAGGGACAGATTAATAAAACTACTTTAGTGCTGTTGGTAATAAGCTTTCATGTACTTATCAACATACACAGATTTTACTATTACCGCGTACCCTCGGCGCTAAATCACCAGTACAATACACCACTCGAGTTGATCTATTTATGTCTAGTTTATTTCTGGGCAGACTCAGCGGGCCGTGTTCGTCCACGGCTGATTTGAGCAATTTATTTACGCGGAGACGTTTATAACGGAAGGATTTATTATTTGACTCGGTAAAAGCAAACCAGTTTCCACACAAATTCCCTTAAATTCATTGAGTATTTATCAAATTTGGACATGATATACGAGTATACCGCAGACAAGCAGATGAAGAAACTCCAGCGCGTTATAGATAAAAGTCGATAAGATCCACGAATTACTCGTTAATTACCGAAGCAATTGAAAAACGCAAAGAAAATTCGAAGGGCTCAAATAGATACGAACCAAATCTCGAAAGGATTCCTCAGACGGAGAGCATACCTTCATCGGCGATTTTATAATTCCTCTATTTAACACAAGACTTCTGTAGAAGTGAGAAAATTGAGATCACAGTCCAACAACCAGTACAAGTGTGCTCTAGCGGATATCTTAACACAGTAATATAATAATAATAATAAGCTTTATCTGTATTCCATGCAAAAAAGAAAGATCGCTCTTAATAACCTTAACATTCAACAGATATAGTTTTTAGATAGTTACTATGTACAGTTATAGTTATGTAATTTATATGATTACAATCGGTATAAATACAGAATAGTTCGTTTGACATAATTGCAATTTGATCTTTTGTGTTTATATTATATTTTAGTATTGTTATTTTATACATAGAAATTATTGCTCTTTTTGTATGGACCCCCGGATGGATGGGTATTTTGTATTTCTTTTTTGTACCCGAACACAGTAATATAGCAGTAACCATATCCACTATTACCATACACTTAACACTTAATAATCTCATTTCCAGCCCGTGTCGTGATGTTGTGACATCGTGGTCGTATCGTGTCGCTGGCTGTAAATCAATCAATGGGACCGTTTAATTCGACTCGTTGTTCGTTTTGGCGCTAACGCGTTTCTGTTTTATTGCGTTATGTAACATTGCATAATTGTACTGGGCTTAACGAGGCTGCGTATTTAAACATTTCACATACGTGTAAGTGCATGTCTGCTGCTGTGTTATTCTTTCAATCAAACGATAACGAGTTTGAAAATGTTGCCGGCAGTTTATTAGTAAGCTGAGGGATATTTTATAACACACTAGCTTTTGTTCGCGCCTTCGTCCGTAGTAAAGTGACTTTGAGCAGCATTTTTATATCCTAGGATAGTTTTATTGCAATAGACAGTATTCCACGCGGACGAATTGCGGACAAAAGCTAGTATAGCCTATATTGATCGGTGGCATATCATTCAAATGGTGAAAGATTTTTTGAAATCGGTCCAGTAGTTCTTGAACCAATTCGTTACAGACTTACACACATCCAAATATTTCCTCTTTATAATATTAGTATAGATAAATTTCAAATGAAACTGGGCTATTGGATATTAATATATGTAGTTAATTCATTTCGAAGTTTTATCAGCCGAACTAGTGAGTACATATATTAACCAATACTTCTGATTGCGAGTTTCCTTGAACAACGTATTGTAGAGAAGTGACAACTCATATAGAAGACGTCCACGTATTATTTTTCGATCAATTAAAATCAAACAAAAGCTTTATCGTAGGCGTCAATAGTATTTATCTAGCCCTGTATATCGTCTATTGATGGAAACTCGATATCATTAAATTGATTAATTAACAGCTAGTTGATTGCTATTGACATTCCAAGAAGACCTTGTGCGATGTGTGGGTTTATTAAGAGAATGAGGTGAAGCGACACAATGCATGTACTTGAAGAGCTGATGAGACAAAGGCTGCGTTACTACGAATAGAACCTGCAATTAGTAGGTACAATAAATCAACGGCATTATATTACTTTGCCATAGTAATACCATTTGTGATATTGAAACACTGGAACCAACGATGTATAACAATAATACAGGGACATACAACAGAACATACAAATTTGCTCTAAACACAAATTTTTGTCCCGGCTGGGAACATACCGCACGACCTGCGGTTTAGCACTTAGACATTGATACAATGTCTAACCCACGACCTGCGGTTTAACAGTTACACGTTGATGCCTATACTTAACCATATATTACTTAGAATCATCTTCAGTCATTAAATAGGAATTAATCCTCTTTAAGATTTAAGCCAATTAACTGGGAACTGTTATGCTGTTCACATTTGCATAAAATGGTCATCGCGATAAAGTTGCCTGTTAGCCTATTTGTCAGCAAACGCAATAAAAGAGACCGTAATTTGACTCGTTTTCCTTACTTCCTGCCGCAAGTAATTTGAGGCATCGCCTTTCGATTCAATCAGTTAATTATCTGTTTTCCTTCTCGATCACTTCAATCGCTTCATATTTCAATCCAATCAAATAAAATCTTTATTTATAGTGAAATACAGATAACACAAGTTTAATATCAGATGTTATGAGGTCAATATTTCCCCCGTATTCCCGCCATATCCGGGCGTATAAAACATTAATTATCAATACCTTATGCTCAATATTGTTAAGATGTTTGTTATCATCCAGTTAAAATTTAAACCCGCAAGGATTTCCATTCTCCTTTAATAAACACTCATTGGTCGGGAGAAGCTATAAATCCTTCTGCGTCATAACACATAACGGACCAATCAGCCGGATATAATGAGGCTGTCCCGCTGTGACGCAAGCGTGGGCGGACGTAACTCTATTTCTCTGCTATTTCTATTGCATCTTGGACAAGAATATTGTGAATTGTCATTTCTATTGCGCTACGGGATCCATTCATCGGGATTATACGCCTTGAAGTTTATGAAACGAACAATTAAAGGAAGGAGTTATCCGCAAGAACATTTATGATTTAGTAGCGCAATTGAGTCAATAATGTTTATCGTAACCCACTAATGTTATAGAATCGTACTATATATTATACATTGTATCATTCAAGAATAACTTGACGGATACAGTAACAACAGGTTGCTAAGTTTACCTCAAATACTGACAATTGAGTTGATTATGACAATAACTCTGTATTGAGAGGAGACATATGCGTAACAGTGAAAGCGTAAAAAGGTTGGGTTGTTGACAATAATGCTGTAATTGTAATTGTGCAAATGACTATATATCCTTGCTCGAAACATAACACACAACAGAATAATCAGCCGGATATAACGAGGCTGTCCCATTATGACGCAAGCGTGGGCGGCTGTGAGTCTACTTTCCTGCCATTTCTATAGCATCTGGGTCATTGCATATAAGAGGCGTTTCCAGTCCTATTCACATCTTATAGGATAAGCGAATAATAAAATAGTCAATAAGCAAATTTGGAGAAAAGTAGTTTTAAACAGATCGATCAATATTTAGGAATTTAGTTTAGCTGAAACCTTTCTTCGACCAAGATTTTCCTGAATAATTGCTCTCATTCTCTAATGTTAAAGTCCAATTTACTAATATTTTAATTCTAATTTATCAACTTAGCTGCCTCCGTTCAAAGAATGTTATGTCTACGATGATAACTATGTTTTAAAATTCTAGAGGGAAAATTATATCTTTAGAAGTAGGTATTTAATAAGAACACAACGAAATAGTGGTTGTTATGTATTAACACCAAAACAATATTTAATCTCCGTATTAATCATTCAAGTAACAAGTTTATTTAAACAAAACACCAGACAATAGTATACGCAAACAAATCGAATGCACAGTAATTTGCAAAGTTCGGAATTCACCATCAAAACAACCAAGAACTGGGCAAATTAATTTGCAGGCGATTTATGAAGTCTTGATAATGATAGGAACGTTGCTGGCATACATTAAAAAGATCTCTTTAATTCAATCTGGCTGTAGACAGTAATTATTCTATCAAAACACCAATAGGTATAGCATTACAGGGACAAGTTTTACAAATTATAGATTTTACAAGTTAAATAATGGCTGCCAACTGACATTAAGCAGCGACTGCACCTCTCCGATATCTGTGTCTAATCTCAAACAAAACTGACGTTTTACTTGGAATCAATAATTTAAGGTTAATTTGCCCAAAGTTGAAAGTCTCGTGATACTGGATACCACTTCCTTAAATCAGAACACAATTATAGCTCTTAAACTAAAAAACTAAACGCATTGTCCATTTAAATACACAACATCACATCACCTTTCAGTAGTTCATGTCCTTTGAATATTAAATGAAGTCCTAGCATGAATGATATATGCATAAATTTTATTTATCAATGTAACATAATAAGCCAATGTATTGAAATTTACCGTGTTTATAAACCAAGTAAAGATTAGAATACATTAAGAAGATCCTGAAAGAGTAAAAATATTGTGAAAACAAGTTACGAAACCAAAAACAACAGTTAAATGAGCACTAAAAGGCAGAAATAAACCCAGCTATCAAAGAGGCGACCACAATAAGAGTGTCTGCTATGTGTAGATGACAGTAAGATTTCCATTTTACGGCACCTTTCAAATCTAAGCGCTTAACTGTGTTTGATTTAGTGTTCCTTTTAGCGAAGACCCTATTGTAACGGTTAAGGTAAATAGACTCAGTGTGGAATCGGGTGAACCATAGACGACGAAACATTATGTTAGTGAGCGCATCTCATAACTAAAATAATTGATCAACGACCAAAAACTAAAAATTTCTACTTTTCTGTTATCACCGATTTCTATTAATTACGGACTCTCAATTTTAATTTTATATGGAATTGACATTTTATCACGTGTTCTCAAGATTCCGCCCATATAATTGAGTCACTGCATTTTAGTTTTGATTATCGTTGACTTACAAAGAAATGAAATTTATTATTAATTTTTTTACCTTTGGTACCAATCACGTATACATGTACATGGTCATTTTAAGGATTTAATTCGAGTATGGCTGGTTGGTGGGATGTATCCCTTTTAAGATTGAATTGCTGAGTTTGAGTTTCCACCACGGCATTGAAAGGCAATCAGTCTGATGGGGTAGAATTTAATGCCAGAATCAAAGAGTATGGAGTTTAAAATTCTGGCGCACCATACCTCGGATTTTTAAAATAATAAAGGACAACAGCGCACATGTCGAAGAATTTTAGAATTCTTATAATATTGTGTATTATATGAGAATCCCGTGAATTTGCACTTGGCCAGCTTGATAGATTGAAGCCCTAATTCATGTTATTGAGACAGTGGATAAAAACATATACCTTACTTTTTAATTCATCATTAGTTCATTAATAATAAAAACATTTCCTCAGTCAGTATTTCATATAGTTACAATGTGATCATTCGTTTAAAAATATTACTAAACGAGTACATACTGTCAATGTGGAAGCGAATACAATGAGCAGATCGGTACTAGTCTCAATCTATAAAACATGAATTGCTCACGGGATCATAAAATATCAAATGATAGACATAAAACGTAATGGTCGTTTGTTTGCAGTCAACTGCTTCTAGGAGTCCGTTTAGTCTATCTACAGAGTGCATAGCTGCTACCATTATATGCGAATAAAAATAAATTTCATTGAGTTCTTATGCTCACTTCACTCTTGTTTATCTACATTCAATGACACAGGAATACTTCAGTCGCGCCTAGGTTGTATATTTTAGAGTGTAACTTCATTAAAATGAATCGGTAACGAGATTGTATTTAATGATACTGCCTGTAAATTGTCGTAATAGTTTTAGAATTAACGGCGTCCGACAAACACAGATAGCCGTCTATATAAATCCTTTACGGACCACAAAGACGCGTACGCTTTGCAATTGCTCATTCTATTTCTCCAAGGAACACTCGTATGTCTACTAAATAGTGTTATACTCCCTCCTTACAGATTTTACTTCTCACTTATAATTATGTACTCGATTAGCGTACGTTCTGAACGTTTCATTAGAGTACAGAGAGTACCGCTACTACAGAGGCGTGCCGCAAGGCAGTATTCTTGCCCACGCACTATTCCTCCTATAGGCCTTGAATGCTCTAATAGATCATTGCGCGGGAGGACGGCTGCCGTCTGTGTGTGGTCTGCGTTTGCAAGGGGATAATTTGTTAAATTATATCTTTAAGCTGTCATACATTTTAACACGTAGAGTACGGGGATTGGTTCTTTAGACTGTTTAATTAGTTTCCTAAGATTTATTTGCCAAACCGCCTTTGTGACTCAGATTTAATTACTTAAAGCAAATTTCTTAGCACACCTAATGAAGAGATTCTTTGAATTCACAATTTGTTTCTTTTTGGTCAAATTGAATTATCGTTTAAATGTGTAAATTTCAAGTGTGACAAGGTTTTTTACTGTAATATTGAACGGCAATTATTATTACAACAATTTGTGTTTCAGTCGAGGATTATTTAAGTTAGATTTTAAATAATTATACCACAGAGTCATGTCGAATTTTTTTTTTGTGGTTTAAGTTTACGTTTTGTGTGTGCAGTAAATACGGAACTAGAGTTGTCCAAACGTAACCAGAACGGTACAGTATGGTAAACGTTTTTATTTATATGCAATAATATTTTTAATTCTCTTTCAATAACCGTGTATACTTTGTCAAAATATTCAATATTTAATGAACAATTTCTCATGAACGTAACTGTTGTATTATGAATACCTTCCCACGACTCGAAATGTAGAACTGTTGTATATACAAGTACGTTTAAACAATCGAACAATTGATAGTTTCTATTCATCATCTCGATCCTCTACCCATTGTGGGACATCAGTCTCAACCTCTACAGTCTGAGGTGTAAAAGTTTCTCATAGTATTTTCCTTACGATATTCAATACGATGATTCTTATGATATTCAATATTGAGACATTATTAAAAGAAAACGACAGACGTAACTATTCACCTACGTTTACTACACTATTATATCTACACATCAAAGTCATTTTGCTGCTTTCCTATTTATAGGTACTAAAATATGAACGAAAATGTTACAAAATTACCTACCCAATTCAGTGTCCCAAGCGACCAGTGGTCATAATTCTTTTAATACGCCGCTACAAGCATTATTTCGATTGGTTCGACAGTTTTCTTGTTCGTCGATATTTATATCACTTTCACAAATTGTGACAAGCCTCTAATACCATTTCAATATTTTGTCGATAAATCATGATTAATAATGAAACAGCTGAGCGACATATTTTGTGTAAGCAAACCATAATTGACATTCACTTTTCATTATTATTATATAATCACGCTAAATCCGTATTAGGGTCGACAGAGAGCACCTAGTATTAAGTATCTCTATCCCTACAGACCTGTCATGCTTCTTTCACTTTCATCACTCTCTTCATGCATACATACAAAACTTGTGTCCCTATCTTGCCAAGGGAGATCAAGCTTTCGAAGTACGAATATTACCACATTCCTGAACCATCGCGGCATGCCCTTTCTCATTTTCATTATTTAATCGAGTCCCAATTGGAATGATATATTTCAAACAACACCTTAGCTATGTAGGATGTAAATAGCCTTCCTTGCACGAGCAATAAAAACATTTTTCATTTAATAAACAAATCAGCTATCATCTGTCAAACAATCACAAAACGCAGTGTATAAATCGTACAAAGTTGAACAAACACTTGAGTAATTCCCGACTATAAATAATGGCAACTTTAAAATGTATTCGGTTAGATACTCCACCCAACATCTGATTCGGAACTATCTGGGTCGGTCCATAACGTTTTAACCAAAGAGAATTGAGCGCGCATTAAAACTAAACAAAACAAACCATAATTGGTTTTAATGAATACTAAAACGAATATATTTCAACATAAAACGATCCGTAATCGAAAAGGAACTAAGCTTACAATCGAAGCACTTATTACAAGACATTTAAGGACGCTTTACACAGCAGCGCAACCAACGGCACAGTATGTGCATATTGAAGAACGCAATGCGATGGAAATAGATTTTTTTGAAACATCGACTGCAATCAGTGAGCTGAAGTGTTTCCCTAGTATTTTTTCACATATATCCTTAAGAAACGCCGAAACGGCATGTGACGACTTTACGGCTTTCATCAGCTTTATGTAGTAGTAGTAATAGTGCCTCATTTAACTTGGTAAAGTTCGGTTGCAGTGCCACTGACTTGTGCAACGATTTGTCTTTAAAGTTTACCGCTGTATATCAGCCTTGTGTGGTCACAGTTGACCACATTTGTTCTAGGAGGCATTTGAAATAAAAATCTATTGAGAAAGTCAAATCCTCTTAAAAGGTATGTTGTTGAATTAAATTGAAACTAACATGTGTTTGTAACGTCAGTTAAGCCATAAGTAACATGAAACTCAAATTTATTTTGCCTCCTTTGTTTCGATATTCCTATAAATAGGTATCTTACTTGTTTAAGACTGGCTTTGTAGTACTTTATATGTACAATTTAAGTGTGTGGAAGTAGAATATCAAAGCATATACAGTAATCCTCGAAATTGTCTACTAACATTCTCAACGTTATCGACTTAAGATCGTGTTTGGAACAATAATAATCTACTATTTGCATAATCCCTCTAGATAAAGACGTTAAATGTGTTTGTGTCTCCAGTTTTGTATTGAATTTCGTAATGGATAAATTTTATTATACTAGTAACAGTGGTAAGTTGTCATTCATTACTTATATGTTTATAATGCTCAATTTTATTGCGGAATGTTCCAGATGCTCTTTGGCTGACAACGTTTTAACGCTCTCCGCTATTGTATAATAAAAAGCATCAACGATCTAGATATACTCAGTAGAATTAACATAAGATAAGCTTTTAACAGGTGGTTGAACTTTACACATAACGTTCAAGTAATAGTCGGCGGCTATTTCAAGCATTTAGCAGTAGATCTGTGACTTTCTACAATTTTCTTAAATTCTTATACATATTTACCTGTACACATACTAATTATAATGATATTAAGAAATACTTCGAGAAAAATTACTAACATCGGTCATAAATATATTGACGAATGTCTTGCAGTAAAGTACTTACAAAACTTAAATTACTGTAAATTTATGTTATTAGTAAAACAGTCTTTATACGTTCAAAACTTACGGAAGACATATGACTACCATAAAAGAAACATTCTGAGATGGACGCCTTTTCCGGAAGTCAAAAACAACAAATGAACTACAAATTATAATTAAAAGCAGTCGAGTAGTAGTGAGCATAAAACTTAGTGGGACAATAAAAACCATGTTTTATTATTTAATCTGTCGACACGTTTACACCCCAACTCATTTGAAGATCGTAAAAAGTTCTTTATTTTCCGATCGCATTGAAACTTATCAAACAAGGTTTTACGAGGATCGAAGGATGGAGCGCCTTTCCTTCATCAACCATGAAACTTTACCGTTCTTTTACTTAAACAAACGAAGTGGCACTTCCGTCAGTGGCTGTGAAATATTTCTTTTTATTAATGTCCGTAAACCTTAGTGTCGTTAAATTTATGGCTTGTTTCGCATGTGTCGCTCATGTTAAACGTATTATAGTCTCATCATCAGTAAGCGGAAGCAGTCCTTCCAACGTGAATAGTGAAATTGTTTTTAATGTTACATGTGTATTATATCATACATTAAATCGGGTAATTTTAAATTCTTCATACTAATGAGACGAATTAAAGACCGTAGAAGCAGCTAATCTAGCTACTAAGCATTACTGTCAGACATACTGATATGTTTTGCCGTATAACTGCAATGTGTGCGATACAGTATTTGGATTTAATGATTGGGAACTACTAAGATTTCAGGCATTTCCATTCAGTTTTCAAGGGTAGTCGTGCAGTTTTGGCTGACCGAATAGCTGATCCTATTTACAGTTCCATGGGCATGCATCAATTAGCATCAGATGATCTTCTTAACCCTTTCATGAATTTGTAACACTAGAAACCTCATTGGTTCATCTTCCAGCGTTCACCTTCTTCCAAAGCCAGCCTCGCCAACTGTTTGCCATGAGCACATCGTATCATACCATTCCTTGTTGCTGCAATAAGTTTCAAATAATTTAGAATTGTATTATCAATATTGACCCAATTGATTAAAAATGAGTTGTGAAAGTTAAAACCGTTTTGGGAAGTAAACTTTATTGGTTAGAATTTATATTCATCGCGAGTTCTTAAATGGTACTTAAAAACAAATCTTTTTTACGACTCCGCATTTAATGGCTGCGCATCGCATGATTTACGTTTTCACTGAAGAAAATCATCCGGTTTATCGATGCTTCGAACGGTCACAACAAAAATATAAACTTAAGACTTTTTATGATAGCTGTGACACCCTAACCATTTCTCGAGATGCCCTATTGCGAATGTAAGCGACAGATCACTGTTTACTTGGAAAACTTAAGGACATTAATGAATAACTAGGCCTTTGATATAGGAATTATGATAGGAAAGTTTGTCTCTAAGGCTGTTCAAGATGAATTCCAAAAAAAACTTTAATGAATCATTGAATATTAATGTGCTGGGACTTCATTTACATGTCCTATGTACGACATTAATTTAAAAATAAATTTTGCTTTTCATTTTAAAGTTAGTGTGTCAAGATTTTGTATTAGAAAATCTTGAATCGTGTTCTGCTAGTTGGCATTGCACACTATTCATATTATTCATTGGTATTATTATTATTATCTATTCATATTATGCAGGACTTTGGTTATCGTTAATAGGCAGACAGATGCCTTATTAACACCGAACATTCGCCGTGGAAAGGCAATGTGTTTATTGCTTTTATGCAATTGTCCACATCTTACACTTTACGATCTTCGAAACATTCCACGAATAATTGAAGTCGTTCAATCGCTTCGTGTTAACTCGATTTCATAAAGTTCATTGGTATTTTATCAGTACCAAATTTTACTACCGCATTTATGTCATGTTTATGTTAAGATATTATCTTCACGATTAATAAGGATAATGTGAAATTATGTTTGATATTGAGGTTAATTTAATTATATAGCACCTTTTTGATAATTTACAAAAGTTCTTGCGCTTTCATTATACATTCATATACCTACTGCTAAATTAATTTTAAGTTAGCTTAGTTTTTAAAGTTCTTTTGCGATTTTGTTTAGTTTTGACCATCTCCTATTAAATCGAGTTGCAATATCTCCCTAGTCTACTTGTCAACTGTTTAATGGAGGACAGTAAAGTGAACTTTTAATGTTATAGAAGTGGTTACAGTACCACAAAACACCAGGTGGCTTGCCCGTTTCATGCTTCCATAATGGTGATATGTAATGGGTACTAAATAATTTGTTAATACAATCTATAGGCGCCCCGCCGTCAGTATTTCACTAAAACTTAAATTGCGATGTGTCACAGCACGCGTATCTTCCTGAGTGTCGGATTTTACGATGGTTTTACTGCCGCGATAAACCGGACTAACCATGTGTTTGAACAAATTGGAACTTCGATATGAGAGTCAACGAACCTAGATTATTTCTAATGTCTCAACTTTGTAGTTTTGTCTAGTGTAAAATTTAATATTCATGCGAGCGATGTAATAGTCAACACAGAGACCGTGAAGACAATTCCGTCGCGCGTTTTTGAATATTTAATATTGAAAGCACAAATACTATACTACAGTTCACAGATACTCTAGCTTCCAAACTCATGCACACTTATCGGGACAGTGCAACAGTTATTCGAGGTTCTGGACTGCCGGCAAAAACTAACTTTTATTCTTTAGTTGATTTCTTATTATTTTAATCATATCATGTTCTATTTTCAGAAACGCATCTGAGTGTGGCTTTAATTTAACCAAACTTGAGAATCTCTCATACATCAAATTAAAAATGGCAGCTATCACTTAGGTCTTATTAAAAACACGTGCCAAGTTAATCTCAACCGAAAATGTTGGATGTAAATCATCTAAATTAAATATTCGCTTTTATACTTCAAAAGAAAGCGAACAGAGGACGAGAGGAATCGCAAAAGAACAAACAGGAACGTTTAGGGAATCGGTTGCAAGAGTTCGTTCACTCCTCATTAGCCCGGGGCTATGCAAACTAACTATTCGACCCTCAATTTATGATTACCGAGTTCCATGCCGATCACGACGTGTGAGACCGCCCTGAAACATCCAGAACTAAATTCGAGCCGCATCAGCCAATGCAAATGGAACTTAAACACGTACGTAAAGAATGGGATTTTCATTGCATAACTCAAAAGGTCGCGGACGCTGAGCACGCCAAACACGTTGGAACAAACGTATACTCGAATTAAATTGCAAAAAATAATGATTCATACAGTTTTAGATTTAGAGCTGAAATTTCTTTAAAGGAGCCTATTGCCAAAAACACTGATATCTCAATCGGTGAAGATTATTCTCTTGAATTACGAGTACGTAACGATCGGTATCGATGTTTGTTATATGTTGCCGCTTTGTTTTTTCACCGTTTTGCCAAATTGGTTAAACATAGCTTTGATTCGGGACTATCGATCAAAGTCGTCATCTTTTATGCGGGGAATATTGAAAGTTTATTGGTGAACCTTTAAAGTAATACCAATTTGCTGCTATCGAACTTCGATAATAGGTGGTTGTTTTCAAAAGCAATATTGGTATATGCGCCTGTTGCCCTCCGGTGGTGGATCGCGAGTGAAGGATGCCTTGCAAATTGAAGCAACGTCAAACGCGACCAGCATGTTGTGAAAAAACCCTCTTTGAAGATCTACACTAGTATTTATCTCTTTGGGCATAAACCAATCAGGTTTCGTTGTCACAGCGAGATAACTATCAATAAGCTTAGGATCCTGCGGCGGGCGGGTTATATAGTAGACTAGTTGACCTGGCAAACGTTGTTCTGCCATATAAATTATTTTTTATTGCTGCTCATCTCCTATTCATCTTAGCGT
>DWUN01002714.1:0-13293 GCA_018249975.1 Passova gellias
GATTCAATGCTAGGTAAATAGATATTTTGTTATCGGATCATAAATCTAAAGTAGCGAGCGTCCTCAAAACGTCCCCTGTAACTTATTTGACATTGCTAAACTCGCGTGGCTCGTATTTTATATATAAAAAAAAATTGATTAACTTTTTCGTTCGTAGTATGTAGAGTTCCGCGTAAGGCATGGCCTTGGTGGGTGTTGACCAAATATTTTTTCTCCTCGAGTATTACAGATAATACGTACATTATGCTTCTTATCTGTGTAACAACCGACGACTCGTCACCGCGG
Source organism: Passova gellias (assembly GCA_018249975.1). Classification (NCBI taxonomy): domain Eukaryota; kingdom Metazoa; phylum Arthropoda; class Insecta; order Lepidoptera; family Hesperiidae; genus Passova; species Passova gellias. Next base: position 286 of record DWUN01002714.1, read on the forward strand.
AGTTTCGACACGGGAATTATACGCGAATTCTGGATACCATGAGCGTGACGCACTTGTGATAAATGAATTATACACGCAAAATATGTCTAACTATTTCGTAGAATGATATTATGTTTATAATTATTGGCGTGAACGGATTCTTTATTTACGTTATGTTACCAGGCATGTAGATACAAATCTACCTAATTGAAGCGGACATTAGGTATAATACACGAACCATTGGCTATCCAGTAATTGTATGTACCAATTACGAATGTATAATCGTATCTACTTTTAACTATTCTTCTTATTAAGATTTATTGTTATAGTTCCTACAATTTAACTCCACAATGAAAAATTATGTAGATTTAAATTGCTTCTATAAGCTTAAATAATCTTGCTTAGTAATAGCATTCGTATATTCCACTTTATATAATTTTCTATGTTTTTTATTTAACTTTTATTAATACGCGCGGTAGCTGCATAGGTAACCGTGCGTACTGCCGGCTCTACGGTAATGTCGCAAGAAGAATGATAAGCGTAGAAAAGTGAGCAGTCTGTGCAAGTAAATCTTAATGTTAGATCGCAGCGAGCGCGCGACGAGAACCAGTTTTGTTAATCATCATAATTGCGTCCTCCGTTAAACTTATCCATGCGTGTGGTACCCCGGGGTTGTGCTTCGTACGTTCCAACACTATTGCAATTGAGATCGAGTACTTTTATATATATATTAATGCGAATACAGGATCGAGAATTCCACATTATCATAACTAATGAACGTTCCATTTGTACAGCCAAATGAAATTGTTCCATATAATAAAGTTATAACAAGAAAAGAACTATGAAGTGCCATTAAATCTAGATTAAATTCCCTCTGATATGGTTGCTCCGTCTGCTAAATAATTTGTACCAAACCAGCGAATACAAAGTTACCGAAAAACGGGACGTTTTTTACGCTACCATGTAATTACCCCAGTCTAGATTTCACTAAAGCTGAAATAGCGAAAATAAAAGGTCTTACCACACTACATTTTTTTTTATAGAACTCGCTCAATTTTGACTAGGATACTACGATACATCTTTGAATATAGAGTCCATTAATTTATAGAATGTAATCACGAAACAACATCCGAATTTCAGTGTTGCTTACATATGTACCCATTCGAGCGGTAGGTAGGAACTGTTTTTCAATTTACCGGTAAACGAAACCCTCAAGAGTGTAATTGATGCTTCAAATGATTTATTAAACAGGTTCCGAATCCGTGCTTGTTCTCCGAACCGTCAATCATTAAAATCAAATTATGTCAGAATTTAATTTCATAGAGCAATTATATTGCGATAAGTGGCACGTATGTATGTATGGCAATGTTTTATTTTGATGTTGTTTTTTTTTTATTTTTCACACTCGCAGCCTCTTTTATGCTATTATTCGTTATTCAAATGTGTGGTCGTTCGGGATATCTTGTGTGGCAGAGCAACGCAGTTGCCAGCACAACCGACAAAAATGAAAAGTATTTATTACTATTAAAGATCTCGATATGTAATTATCCATCTTTTCAGTGCGCTCATTATCTGTATTCATATAATTATTTTCTCAAACACGAAACGCTATTGTGAAGGAACATTAAAGTTTAACGTCGTCAACAGTTACGATAAGTTGTGTAAATTATTTACGTCGGAAACCTTTGGGGATTGAGTAAACTGTCAGTGAAAACATAAGGAGCGGGAGTTTCAAAGGGATATAAATACGGCAAGCGGCCGACCGTGACAGCGGGGAACTCTGCGTTTTCAGAAACTCCACAAGTTTCGTAATGAAATTACCAATAAAATATGAAAATTCACCATAACATATTGATATACGTCTTAAACCCGGATTTTTAGGAGCGACAACACTGTAATGTAATGGAACAATGTAATGTAGATTACCTAGATAAATTCATATGCAAAATAGCTTTGATCTTTACAAAGCATAAGTCTACAATGATTGATTTGAATACCATAACATTATCGACAATGAATTCGCTACTTTGTGTTTATTAATTTCAATTGTTAATCTCGGATATCGGCTGGAACATACCGACATATGTATACGAATACACATAGAGTTTCATGTAAACATTCTGTCTGAATGTTGTTTAGTCTACGACCAACACTTCCGCGCCAAGCAGACCAAGCTGGTGCGCGAGCGCGAGCTTGGTCCATCCGAGCGTGTATTTCATTAATTAACCTTCTCATAAAACTGATCATCGCTACACAACTATCTCAAAGCACTTGACATAATTATATCTACATATATCATGGAAGAACCGTTCAAAATATTGGTGTGGTAAGTTTTGTTTAATATTTTACAATTACAATACCGATCGACGTAATCTAATTGAAAGTGAAAACGAGATGTTAAATGAAATTACATCAAGTGTTAGTCGAAATCGACAAGTATCTGAGCATTATCTGTAATCCTTGAATTTTGTGTTCCGTAGTCAGCTGTTCAAACAGTGTGTTTACGCTATGTGAACTTAGCGATGTTGGTGGATATTTGTTTGGCAAACAAAGGAACGGTTAGTGCGACACCGTGCTCACCGCGTCTTTCCTAGTGTGGACTTCGAGTGAGACTTTTTGGGATCTTGAGTCTGAATACTTAGTACACATCAATAAATAACTCTCGAAAATGATCATTCTTCTGTTTTTTAAATTCCAAGGAATCGCTACCCATAAATGTTTGTTATAGGTGGAAACTCACGACTTCCAGTTTAGCATTCGGTATTTCTAACCACTCAGCTAAATGGATAGTTATTAGTTATTTCAGACGTGATATGAATACAATAAAAGAAATTACACAGTAGTTGAGAGGATAATTAACAGAATTGCTTTATATTGATGCTTACAATGCTTTGGCTTTTTAATCATCGTAACAATAACGCTTCATCGTCCACATAATGTTATCATAAAGTTTGTCCACATAAAGTTTGAGAACCACAGTGACATAATGGCCGCAGCTACATATTGCTCGCAAATGTTTACTAATTTGTAAGAATTATAACAAAATACTGTCAATGCAATCAGTGATGTTTATGTATCAGCTCGAGATATCTATTAATAGGATACTTTGATGATAGATAGAGGTTTCCTCCGAACGTTTATGTCTAGAATCTAGATCAATGGCATATTATCGGTTATTGACCGCTATTTGAAATATTTTCCCAACTATCTCTATGCTGCACATTAAGGTTAAGCTATTTATTAATAAATTTATGACTTCCAGTTATCGTTAGGTGACTGTCATTAAATCCTTGCTCTAGCTTATAGAGCTTTTAAAAACAATTGGTAATTACAATTCATCGTCATCAAAAAATCGCTTCAAATTAAGCTCTAGTCACGTAGGCCACGTGTCGTAACCTGTACTCCGGTCTGTCACTTGTACCTCAGCAACGCAGGCTATACACGCATCGAACGATCCTTGCCTCCATGAAAATAGCATGAGATTGAGAATAATTTATCTATGGAGTAATATTCTCGATGTTGCGGGTGGGCGTCGAGAATGTGGATATTTCGGGCCATTACACGCGCCCACGCCGCGCTATTGGCAGAAAAATGTTACAAAAATACATCGTCGCGATTCACGGCAGTCTTATACGGCGTCAGCTGCTGACATTGGTGCCGGCAGCGAGAGCCAGACGCGGCCGCATCAATGAAACGCTGTCACTACGCCGATCCGCCGACTATTAATACTATTTACACTCATTAGGTGGCGCATTCGTTTTAGTATAAAACATTTCATGAACTGTCAGGGTTGTCAGCGCGACGTTATCTTCGCTTAACGTCACCGAGAACGGTCGACCTAATGGAAGATATGTGTTCCATGGCACTACGTTTTCTCGTCCGTTTCCGGTGGTTGTTTACAACAAAAAAAAAAACAGAAATAATATATAAGCATATCGAGGTACAAACTGGTCGTCCGAAGCGGGCGCACGAACCGGCCGCCGAGACACTCGGTGCGATTAAAAATCGTTACAACTTCCGTTCGACTCGACTCTCGGAGCGAGGCCCAGATAAAAAAGATAAATAAGAAAAATAACATAAAGATCGATACGGCGGAACGGCGCTACCTGTTTTTTTCACCGCGTTAGAGCTTGCGGCCATCGCAACGGCGAGCCGGCGACGGCTACGACGTTTACTTATTATTTTTACTAACGTAATTGTACGGACGCACTGGCCGATACAAGATGCGAGTGATGGTTGCGAAATACGAGATTGTTTTAGTTTTATACGGCGCTTAATTTATTAACGTGATTTCGCATGTATAACATTATATTTTTATTGCTTTATTTTAAACACGTTTATTATATAGAAACTTTTAGTTTTGTCCAGATAAAAGTATTATTATTGTGGTTACATCCATCTGTTCCGTTGCTTTGTTTATATAAAAACAATTTTAAAGAGTGCGCATAAGCTTTTTCTTGTATGTCCGACGAATCAAATGGGTGACAAATACAATACTAATATGTACTTTTTATAATTATAAATTGCATTAGAACGTAAATACGTTGCTCAATAGCTAAGCATGGTTTACACCTATAAGCAGATGCGCTGAAGCAATTAATCATTCATTTTCAAAGCAGTAACGATCGCTATAAAAGATCTAAACTCTTACTTACAGATATTTATAATATCGATACATATTTTAAAGTTACCTACCACAAGCGTACTTACATTTATATACTGACAAATTGACGTCATTAAAATATCACTATTAACATTTAAGGACTCATAAGAGATGCTCGTATAAATAATGAAAGTAACGGTTAATTTATTACTTAATAAGTTACATTAAATTAATATATATGTAATACCGTAGATAGCCATGCTGACTCTTAAATCGATCTAAAGGCTAAAACGTGTAGAAATTTAGCGGGACTTGGAATGTATTTAAACTAGAATTGCGATTGTCGCTTTCATTACAACAATTATAAGATATCCTGTTCTGGATAACGCACTTCAGTTAATTGGCGAGTGCAAAGCTTTTACAGTCCCACAAAATATAATAGCGGTATTGAATATTTGAAGGGTAATATTTTAGCTGTGAAGATTAAATTTTATATGGGTATGGATACATTAATATAACGTCGATGAGAGGAGAGAGGATCAGCAGCAATTTCACGAGCGCGCCGTGATAATTAAGTGTTCGAGCGGTCTTGTGTGCGTGGGCGCGCGCTGTCCTACACCTCGCCGGATTACACGCGACATCAGTACTCCACTTACGTCCAAATATTACCGAGGGTAAAACGAAAACTTGTCTATTACGCCTCTGCCCTTACAAACGTTCATACGCGTTGGTAAACATTAGCCACAACAGAACAAAAAAACAAAACCATAAACAATACCATAGACAAGGTAGCTTCATGTTATATTAAATTAGTAGTCTCCATTCCTAATATTTGTTGAAATGTACAAATACCTTTGATAATTGCTGAATTATTTGTGTAAAACATTATCCCAATAACACATCTTGCAACGAGTACGATGGTAAATTCGAAGTTTTATGCATTTCATTCCAAATGCCGCATGTCATCGCCAAAATACTTCTATTGAGTGTTTATGTATGGAATTAAATTTGGTTGTGCCATTATATAAAGAAAAATGTCTTTTGACAATATTACTTGCATGAGCATATCAACACAGATAAAATAACTGTTTCATTGATTCATTTCATTTCCTATTTCAAAAATGTTGCCATAATTTAGTTATCTACCTAAGCGAGAAGTTTTCGGTGGTTAAACAATGAACAAGTCACGAAAAGAATAGCACAAAGCTAATTAAATTATACATTTTAATATTATTAACAAACTCATTAAAATTATATATACGACAGCATTTATTTGTTTGTAAATAAAGAACATTAAGTGTTTTAATTTTTGTTCATATTAAATAATGTAAAATTGTCTAGTTGTCTAGTAATAAAACGGTTAAACGTGACTTAATTACACAAGTCCAAGTTTAAGTAAACACACTGGGGCAATCTAAGCAAATCCGCACTAGATATAGTTTACAAGCATTGATAATGTCGTCGTTTTTTGTGTAAACTTAACCACTGTACCCATACCTCGGCTCTGACGGAGCGGCGCGGCGCGGCGGAGAGCAGGCATATCGAGTCCGGTAACTATGCGGCGTAACTCCAGTAGCACTGCAACAGGTCTGCGGGGGCGCGGGGCGGTAGGAAATCCTTTGCTCACGCACGCGCACATGCGCGGCCGGCCGAGTGTGCGCCATCCGGTTCGGCTTGCGCGTGCGCAGTGTGGCGCACACGGCGCGCGTGTAGTGGTGGCTATCGAGTCGATCGATCAATGAGCTCGACATCGACTCGCACCGTTGCCTGCATGCAACTCATTGATTAACGCTATGAACGTGGAATTGTTTATTCATTCATGATGAATATTTTTATTTCAAATGAACGTTTTTGTTGTCCACATCCTAGAGGCTGACCTTCTTGATGCGGACGAGCAATGTAACGCTGTGTATACGCGCTGCACCCACATGTGTAAGCGCGAGTGTGAAGTGGAGCTCTCAATTTTTTTCTCTACGTAGCAACTGTGTTCGTTATCGATTGAATTCATTTTAAAGTATATTACGATGTGCGAGATTAAATGACTTATACCATTTTACGTCATCGCCGGCACATTTGTTATTCCAAAGCTGGATACGGGTATTCGCAGTATGAGAAGCGCAAGGCCGAGTACTATCACGCCGGCCAAGAGCGTTATAGCAAACTTCGCAAGTCCTGAAACTGACTTGTTAAGCCTAAATATACATGTGACCTCGTGAAATGAGAGGTGTGCGGTGGAGAAGCACCCGAGACCCCGGGGAAGACTGCAATCTAAATCACTAAACTTTGACTGCTCATGTGTTGTTCACGTTGCCTACATACGAGTATACTGTATCCACGCTATTAAAATATACCAACCTGTCACAGCCAGGTAAGATCTATTGTAGTGATGTAGGTGCTTAATTGCAAACTTGAATGCAAGAAATAACAATATTTCCACATCTTAAGGTTACCCACTGCTTATTTACTTTTAAGATATGTTAAACATAAATCATATTTAAAGATAAATTTGCAAAACCGGTTTTGCGAGTTTCATTTGATAATTATTTGTGACATACAATAGTTTTAAATTAAAGTGTTTGTTAAACTCGTTCTTTTCACGAAAACATTTCAAACTAAATTTTTGAAAGAATAAGACAGTGACAAAACGTTTATTTGTACGCATCTACATAATATGAAGATTTTACAGAATCGTTTAAATCAATTTGTTTTAAACATTAATGGTATACGAATTAACACAACGGTGTACATGTTAAAATCAATTCTAACTAGTTGTATTCAAATAAACGTAAATTACGTTTGTGATTCGAAATCGACAATTTATATACATTGTTTTATTCCTTTGTTGCAGGCAACTCGCTGGTGTTTCTCCACGTAACATGTAGGTGAGTAATGCGTGGTACGCATCGCGTCTATTTATCTGCCAATTCGATCCCATTCACTTGGCAACACTTCAATGTAGAAACATTGTTATAAATGTTATTAACAGCGAACGTTTAATGTACTCCTCATACAATTTGCAATTTGCACAATTTATTTTTGTTAGTACACTTCTTTAATGCATACAGGCACATTGTTGCGTAACACAATGCCTGGGATTATGGCGTTAATTAATTATTGTACAATTAATATTGTACCCAAAGTAGGCTTTAAGCAGAGAAAACTAACACGCGTCCTCAAGTCTTCAAGTTATTATGATGTACGTGACGTGTGATATATATGGTTTAATTATATTATATTTTTAATAATATCCACTGAACGAGTACAAAATGCTACCAGTCATTTTCTACATACGATGATTTTTATTTACATATCAGCAACACTTCGCCCCTTCGTCTTCTATACATATTTAAGACTGTTTTAAGTTTGAACCGAAGCAATACGAAGTATGACTGTGGAAGCTTTACCTTTGCGACTGTTCTGAATGTTGTAACATTGTCTTAGTTACGTGCGTATTAGATAAATATTTAGAGTGATGAGGCGATTAGATTTAGTCATTGAGGCAGGTCAATGCATCTGTGACTGATGTTAGATAGAACAATAATAAATTAAATTTGAGATTGGATTCGAATATATGGAAATAACCTAAACTATAGTTTACCCTGATGAATACAAGGTAAACAGGTCAGTGTAATATATGCAAGTACCTATATTACTACAATAAAATATTTCGAGCTTCATATTAAGCGTTATGTACGTATAGAGTTTAAAATTTAAAAGGTCATAAGTAAAAAAGAATTTTTAGAACCCTTGATAATTTTTATGACCAATCTTACCTAACCTCGTTCACGTCAGTTTACTTCTTAAGGAGCAAACGATGTCAGAACGATGATCGGATGTTATGATAGATTAGGTGAAATTAAATAGAAATCACTGTTTTATCAACCGGTCCAGCGCCGGTTGAAAGCTCGCGTGGACCGGCGGCCGATTTCGGATAGCAACGAACATTGAAGTGCGTTTCAAGGCCACGTCACGTCTAACGACACGGATACGGAATGAATACGTAAATATAAAAAAAAAACCGGCTTCCAAATAGCTTAGGAAGTGGTCGGTTCAATCGATTTCATAGGGTCACTTTGATCGGTCTTAATAAATTTCAAATTTACGTGTTTACAAAAGATTTCAGATCCAAAAACTTGTTCTCCCTCAATTTATTACGCTACGTTGAGAAGTTCCATTGATACAACATTTAATTACAATGTCATAATATTTCATAATTAGATAATAATTTCATACAAGAAAGTTTCTCTGCGACTTCATTTCAAACTTTGATAATTCTGTACATGATTATAATTCGCGAAGGTCATTCCTTTTTGCCACACATTTTCCTTTAATACAAGAGGCCTTGGCACAGATACTTAGTAATTACAAAATTATGTATCTCGTTTTACATACCATGCGAAAATATAAAAATAAGAGGCATTAAAATAACACTTACAATGTCCATACGTCCATAGTGGAGCTTTTGGTCTTCTTATTTTACGTTTCAACTGCAAGGAGATAAGCAACCAGATAGTTAAAAAGAAGGTGATTTTTATTACACATTTTAAAGTGAGATCGATCGTCTCGTTGTAACATTTGCGTGTTTTCGCTCAATAAAATAACATCATCCACGTGATCCTTTTCACTTGCGTATTCTAATTTTGAAGAATCTGTCGCATAGTACCTTTTTCTGTTGGTTATTCTAATCTGGATGAATGTGTCGCATCGGTCACGTGACGCATGTGGTGCTGAGGTCCAATGTGGCAATGGTTAGCGCAGGTGTGGGTCGAGATGGCGGTGGGCTCGGAATTCGCGTCGACGCGTGGTCGGCGCGGCGTCGTGTGGGCGATGCCCGTTCGCCCACGGCGCCGCACCTAGCCGCGTCGCCGCCGCGCCTCGCTCGCCTTACCTACGCTATAGGCCTAGCGCATATGCTATACTCGTATTGTGTATCGAATAAAAACCATTACCGACGATTTCATGTAAATGATCTTATGTATTACTAGCTTTTGCGTGCGACTTCGTCTGCGCGGAATAGTGATTTTGGGCAGCATTTTAATTTCTTAAGGTACTTTTATTCCAAATAATAAATATATATACTGCTAGATGCGGACGAAGTCGCCGGCAAACGCTAGTAATTGATTAGCCTTTATTGATCAGTGATAATGTAGCATTCAAATGGTGAAAGAATACTTGAAATCGGTCTAGTCGTTTTTTAGACTATTCATTATATACATACGAGTACACACACACACACACACACACACAGACACACAAATATTTCCTCTTTATAATATTAGTATAGATATAGATTGGAATATAAGTAGTCTTTGTAGTCCCTGGATTGAAACCCTATTTGAAATCTACTGATCAGTAAAGAATTGTAAATCATATTTCTTGACACCTTCCTCTGGCGTGGATACATCTTAGCTGTTGTCTTAAGCCTGACTTGGAAATATGAGTGATTTCGAGTTCGCGTTAGATAAACGCAACTTAATTCGTTCCCACTTTCAAAGAGAAGATACTTATTAGTGCGATCATAATAAGTGCAACTTCTGTGAGGTTCTTAACAGAGTGCCACAGATAACTGACACGTCGTCGTAAGGAGCTATTGTACAAATTAATAAAAAAGATTTTTTTTTATTATCTTATCAACATGTCGATAGCGATGGCATCACTACATACTCGTAGTATAAAACAAAGTCGCTTTCTCTGTCCCATGTTCCCTTAAATCTTTAAAACTACGCAACGGATTTTGATGCAGTTTTTTTAATAGATAGAGTGGTTGAAGAGTAAGGTTTATATGTATAATAACACCCATTAAATAGTAGGGAATTACTGTTATAGTTTATATGGCAGAACGTTTGCCGGGTCAGGTAGTACATAATAAAGATGTAATTTTGGGACACCGAATAGTAGGTATTTTAACGTACAAGAACACGAACAATCTAATTTTATTCCGTATGCCAATTATAACTAATCTAAATGGACATCACGTCGTCCGAGATGACCGCGATCAGGACGCCGATGGCATTTCACAAAGCTACTCGGTTTCAACGTGGTCCGGATGCGATCTACCGTAAATCACCGTTCCTCTATACCAGTTATCATTAGCAACATTCTCGGATCCGGCCAGACGGGTCAAACGGCCGCGCTACCAATCGCCTGCAACCACCATTCGTTTCATTAAACATTCATGCAGATTAACAAAAAACATCCATCACAGCATTCGCCTCTAGCAACGAAACGCTGTTCGTATATTCGTATATTTCGTACTAGCTGACCCGCCAAAGTTTGTTCTGCTATATAAATTATAACAGCATTTCTCTACTATATAATGGATGTTGTTATACACAGAAACCTTCCTCTTGAATCACTCTATCTATTAAAAGAAACCGCATCAAAATCCGTTACGTAATTTTAAAGATCTAAGCATACATAGGGACAGACAGCGGAAAGCGATTTTGTTTTATACTATGTAGTAATGATGCACGATTCTCACTCAATCGCTGCGATTTTCAATAGCCGAGCTGTTACTTCTATAATCGCTTGCGTTTATTTATAACGTTTTATCGATGTAATTGCCCAAATACATTATCATAATCTTTAATTAGCAAGTAAGGGTTTTAATTATTTTCCATTTATCTACAACGTGGTGTTTTATTAATTTTATGTTATGTTATAAATTGCAATTCGTTTATCTTGTTAATTGTTAAAGCTACAGACAACCTGTCTAGTTTAATTATCGTTGATAGTATGAAAATTAATTTTATAGTCTAAAGTACAAAATTTTTACTAATCGAATATTAAAGTTAATGGTTGACAACTTTTTAGATTCTTCACTTAATTGATAACGTATTTTATATGTCAAAGCTGAAAAATAACACTCAAATATGCTTGTGAAACACACGCGTTCGCTCATAAATAATAGCTACATATTTTCCGAATATAATCTTACTCACTTCCACGAACTACTTTCCACTTGTCAAATATCTCTTGAACATGTTACTCTAATGCGCATCACAATAGAAATCGATTGTATGATTGATTCGGGTTCACGATACAAGGGCCTAACGTGTCAAACACGCTGCTATTACGATTCAAACAACAATTTGTTTTGTGGAAACCAAGATACTGGTATATGGATAGAAGAAACAGAAAAAATATTCGTGTCCACACATCGCCTCGTCCTGCCGTTCGATTTCCAACTTTAACTTGTTGCGATAGAGCCGACTGTTAAAGGCTTCTATGTGGATAGTTGAGCCGTGTTGACGGTGGAAAGTGATGTCATTGGCCCGACTGCGTACTGTAAACCGTGCTCCATTCGCTCTCCGCTACTTTTGCTTTTTGAGTGAACATTGTAGGTACATCCTGGACGCACACGTCATACGTTCGGAATTTTCTAATCACTCTAAGTCAACCTTTCCGGAATTCGAAATACGTGAACCCGTCACTCAAAATGTGTTTCCAATCGTGTTGTTTTCTTTTTCAATTTCAATTTTACTAATCGGCATCATTACGGTCTTCAATTGTTCACGGCCATTACGTGAACGGTAAAACTAACGTGGAAGTCGAGTCTACGTTAATGTTGAAACAACTGGAATCACTCATAGGTACATGTTTTTATCATTTTCGGTGATTATAAAATATGTATATTATTATTCATGATTTTATAAATATGTTAATTAAATACTTCAGTACGCTCAAAGTATTAATTGTATTATTTATCACACATAATATGTTGTCATATTAAAACCTACAAAACATACGAACAGAGTTAAATACTATATAAACAAAAGGAATGAATGTATATACAATGTAATAACACAACATTTAACTTTTAGTGCGGCAAAAATATTGCTCAATATAATATTAAGATGTAAGTAAGTATACAGTAATGCCGACCCGTAAAATATGAAGCTCAATAAATTAACGATATAATTTAGATAAAATTACACGAGCCCATCTCATTTTACTTACAATCAGACAAGAACTCTACGAATATTATTTGTTATTTAATTATAAGCTACTAACCGCTCAAGTCTACATTCTGTCTGTCATAGTATAAATCATATTTTATAGCGTACCTATGATAATTTAATTATTAAATACAACTAAGCACAAACATGCATACAGTTGGAAATAATACATAAAAATCTTTCATTTTATTTCAATTAACCTAGAGTTTTCCTTATAAAAATATAGTATCTAATGTAATTTTAAAGTTAATTTCCTACAATTGCAATTCTAATATAATTAATTTGACTCAAATATATTTTAATAACGGAAATAAGTTAGGCTTACGTAAATAAATTGATTAGAGGAAACGACGAAACAAAGTTTACAATGTATATATACATAAATGTTAAGTATCTTACGATAAAATCATATTTTGTTACCATAAAATTGTATAAGTGTTATCCAGTTAACGTTCATGGTGTCCATAA
>DWUN01002715.1:0-13289 GCA_018249975.1 Passova gellias
TGTTACCCTGTTAGTAGCAGTACTAGTAGTAGCAGTACTAGTAGTAGCAGTACTAGTAGTAGTAGAATCTTCTCTTCTGGACAGTTGATAGGGTACTACGTTCAGAATTATAATGGAAAGAGTTATTCGCATGATTTTCTTGCTATAATAATTTATTAAACGCTTTGCTTTTTAAAATCTATATTTCATAACATTCATAAAATTTATTTGAATTCGAAATCAGAATATCACCTAGGAATCAAGTATAAAACAGAAGAAATACTATCAAATAAAGTTTAATTTATAATCATGTTGTTTTTTCATAGTAATATTAAATTTATCTCATTTAGCTCATCGACATTTACAGCCAAAGAACTACAATAATACGCATTATTAGGGTTAGTTAGTATTAGTCAGTACACGCATTACTGTCGATTTCGTGCATAAAACCATCCATAGACGTGAGATGGTGGCAATGAATTCAATTTTAGGCGGGGACAGGGGAGTCTGGTATGGGAACGGATAGCTCCCCACGATGAACATGTCCCCATATACATACGGTATAGGGATGTTTGGACATGGGGATTACATTTTTTTTTTCATGTTGCAAATCAAAATTTTATACGACAGATGGCGGATTCCAAAAAGCTTTTGTACGGACATTAATGGCTTTGTTGGTTTAAACCGTACGAATAGGGTTTTGTTAAATATCGATGTAATTTTAACTATACACGTGCGAGATATGCCTATGTATTTGTATGTAAGTACGGTTAGTTTTGACTAGCCTGGCGGTCTAGTGGTGTGACATACTAACGGTTGAAGCGGTCGTGGGTTCGATTCCCACCAAGACAAAAAACAAAAGACAGACACAGAACAAACAAATGTGCTCATCACACAAATGTTTGTACTGATCGAGATCCGAACCTACGGCCTCCGGCTTAGCTGTCTGTTTGTGATATGTCAGTTATTTAATCTCCATCTATTTGGGCTCTAGACATCGTGTGCTATGTACAATAGGCATAAGGATGCGGCACCACAGTGAACCCTAGCATGCAATAAATGTCCAATAGATTTCAAAATTACGATATAACCGAACGGGAAAATAGATTATTCCCAAGATAACCAGCAGATAAACTGTTTACGAACATAAAATTGCCAGACGTGTCAATAGCGATGTGTATGTTGGATGTTGAACGAGTCAACTGTGACTTGAACACTTCATCCGATATTAGAGCTTATAGATAATAATCTTAAGGTACACTTCGCTGTGTATATCCAATGGAAGTGCGTTGCCAGTAATCCGGGATCACTTGATCGCGATCTTGAGGTTTAGATCCGTCTTTGAAGATACACCAACCTACTTCTCAATGTGTATGGGGATTTTAACTGTGTTTGTTGTCGATCTTGTGTGATAGTTTTTAGATTTTCATTTGACACTGCTCAGTAAAATGTTTCGTTTTTACGTACATACATAACATCACGCCAGGTCCCTAACGGGTTAGGCAGAAAGCACCGACTGCTAAATAGCTCTGGCCTTACAAACCGAACGCGCTTCGTCTACATTCATAACTCTCTTCATGCGTACACGCCGGTTTCGGAGACTCTTGACTCCCCCGTCAGTTAGTATCTGACCTATTTGGTCGATGTAGGATAGTCTAGGTCTTCCTCGGCACCTACATCCTTCAACACTCGCATTGTATGTATGATTTTAGTTTTGTAATTAACAAGTTTTTTTCGATCTTCTCATTGGTCCCTGGCTAGACCGGATCTTTGTAGTGAAAGGATTTTAAGCCGTATTCTATCGTGCCGGCCAGGTGCGGATTGGCAGACTTCACACACAGAAATATTTTTATAATCTGTTCTAGATGTGCATGTTTCCTCGAGTTGATTTCCTTCATCATTATAGCTAGTGCCATTTAAATGATAAGATACTCTACATAACTAAGACAAAAACGTTTATTTGCACAAATATGTGTACCTACATTTAAATATTTTACAGAATTATTACTTCAATCCCTATTTTGCCTTTTACGGCGTACAAATTTAGGAACCTATTTATTACACTAGACTTAGCACATATTTAAGTCATCATCCTCATCATCATCATCACAATATCAGCCTTTATCGTTCCACTGGACATGGCCTCTCCTAAGGCGTGCCACAACACTTGGTCCTCCGCTAATCTCATCCAGATACAAAGTCAAAACATTCTTAACACATCACTATAGACTGATGAACGTAGACGAAGCTCGTCAGGTTTGTAAGGAGAGAGATATTTGGCACTCTGTGCGCCCTGCCTACCCCGTTATCGACCTGGCGTACTCTGTCTATAGATGGATATTATTTCTTTGTTATGTTATGTGGTTTTAACCGCTCCACAAAGTCCACTGACGCACTGCAAGCGAGATTACCGGGTGACGCTCGCGCGGGACTTATGTTTGGTTAAATTTAACCGGCCACGGAGCCAGCGACGTGTGCTGGATATTCCTACATAGCATTTGTAACGTACTTCTACATTAGATACATTCATATTTGTAATTCATTAATTAACAACGATTACAAAACATAAATTACTTACACCAATGAACTTTTGTGTAGGCAGCCTAATTTCCGATTATACGACAAATTGTCATTAAAATTACGATTCATGATAATAAATCGGAATTTCCTATCGTGTTGTACTTAGAAAGTGTGCGATGAAATGACTCAATTGACATACATATGTACCTAGTATATTATGGAACTAGTTATAAAGTACATAAACTTGTATTATATATTTTAGTCGCTTTAGAAACTGAACTCATAATACCGAATTCGCCATTGAACAGATACGTCAACGATGGGCTCCGTTGGCCATTCCGCAGCTGCAAATAATTTAATATGTTATATATATATTTTTATTATAATCCGTATATCGTGGACATGTAAATAGGGACACTTTTCAAGTAGGTACTTAAATATTACCTATATTTCCGCTATAAAAATACTATAATAAAAAATTCCCTTCAATTCAGACAAACCCACACAAATCCCGGGAGGTCAAAATTTTTAATTTCCTCGCCTCTTCTGCCATGCGTGATCAACGGGAATGGAAATTGATCCCGGGCCGGCCCCTTATTTGCCAATTATTGTTTTTCCTCTGTTTGCGGAGGCCCCGGCTTTTAATTCGAGCGACCCGTCACAGGGGTCGATTCGTATCTTTTTGTTTCATCGGGACACAATTAACTGTGACTGTGATTATATTTGACTGGGTTTTGTTGGTACTGAGAGGAGTGTAAGGGTAAAACTGGAATACTACGACACCTTAACCAATGATTGTTTTCAAATTAATAGTAACCAGCCACCCAAGCTATGCATTGCAACAAAAACAACAGTAACAGAAACAGAAAACAGAAAAAACAGTAACAGAACAGAAAACAGAAACAACAGTAACAGAAAACAAAAACAACAGTAACAGAAAACAAAAACAACAGTAACAGAAACAGAAACCAACAGTAACAGCAAATATATTGTATTCTAGTAACACATTTATATATCTTACCTTAACACATGTTAGTATCAAAACAGAGCAGAGAAGAAAAAATAAACAGCAAAATGTATATACCATTCCTACAGTTTGTAGTTATGTATGTTTAATGTAGATACCCAGTCTGTCAATGGATGGTTGAAAGCTCTGCTCGGTTGCAGCTTTCTTCAGGTATCCAGTACTATAACGACTTCATTATTGGTTAGTTATGTGAAAAGTTAAATTTGATACAAAATTACACATCCTATACGAGTATGATCACTTAATAATACGTTCGTAAATAAATGTTTTATATCGTTGCACACAAAGCGCTACCATTACACACATTTAGACTGTAGGTACACATGTGGTGGGTTTGCCTTGAACACACATGTTCTACGTACATATACGTAATTGTTAATACAATTTGTACGTGTTTATATAAAGAGCTATACAGCTTTCTTAGATCGATGTAGTAGGTACTTTATCGTGAATGTGATTAGTCACATCGATGATTTCAGCCCCTAAAATGTCAATAGCTCATTAAGGGCCACCCCACACCCTCGACCCTCGATATGAGGGGCAGTAATTATTTTTAATCCCTTAATGGCGTTCCAGATTTCATTACAAGGGCTGCACTGATTAAAAGGGTGGGCAGATTTTTTATACTGGACTTACGTTATTTAATTATAAATGAAGTATATAGTTTTATATATGAATGCATATGAAATTGTTTATATATTACGCCATTTGAATCGAATCAAATAAACATTGACAAAGCTGATATTTACTAAGAAGATTCATTCGCGTTTTCCAAAGATTTTATTCTGTTCACGCGTCATATTGTTATGGGGCATGTAACGCAGTTCATAGTGCTTATTTTATTAAACTAAGTAATCTATGTCACACTTCAGCCCCTCAACTATCTGCATACTAAAAACCAAATCAAATCATTGTTCCCTTTTTACTTTAAAGAAGAAAAAACAAACACTTTCACATATATACATACAGTCGCATTTTTACACTCCTATTCTAGATCAGTTTTAAATATATTTCATCAAAAAAATATCACACAGATTCGTAGATATGTAATTACAAAAGAATATTGAGTGAGTAATTTCTAACCTAACCTAACCTATTATTGAATTAAAGTTCTTAATAATAATTAATTACACTCATAAAATATATTGTAAGCGGGCAGAATGCTCGGGCTTTCGCTCGAGCTTTTACGGTGGCCGGCGATATTTTAAGCTCGGAACACACCTACGATTATTAACAATAACGTTAACATTTTTATGTCCACACATTACTGCCTCATTCTTATTTTAAAGGTACCATCGCTTCGAAGGAACAAACATCTGATGGTGGTCCCGGGCATATGTAACTAAACATTGCATTAGCCGACCGGAGGCTTCAGTAGCGAAACGGCGTAACCGCCATTCCTTAAGTGCCACTTACGACCCTTTCTAATTAATCTAGAATCGCTTTAAAGCAGCATACTTTGTTGGTTGCGCGATCTTAAAATGTCGTATGTGCCGCTGTTTTTAAGGGCGTTAGGTCGTTTTTCATGTTTTCGTTTGAGGATGTTTTAAAGGAGTGTGCACAGTCGGCTCGGCAAAGGTGACTCGTATGTAAAAGCAATTAGTGGTCGCCACGGACCTCCGCTGCGTGGCGCTATGATCATATGTTTAGCCGTCTCATATTTATTTCACTTAGCCGCTGCGAGATGTTCGAAATGAGGATAATTGTTTTGGACTGAAAATATCTTAAGGAACTGTCATAAAGACTGCTGAATAATATTATATAATATCATATTAAAAGGTGTGATATTTCATAAATTTTAGAGTGCAGCCATTTTATCAGGTAGTCACAGATTGCGTATTATCTTTGTACAATAACGGAAATACAGTAGTAGCATTTGATTGTTTCAAGTGCAGATAACCAATATATGGAACACCCTGTCAGTCCCTATCCGTTTCGTAACGTTTAAGTTGAGAATATTCAAATCGAGCTTTTGCCCGCGACTTCTTTCGCGTGGAATAGTGGCTTTGGGCAAAATTTGGTGTATTATTTCAAAATAAATAATATGTTGGCGAGGACTAATAGCTATATAATAAAAAAAGTTTCATCAAAATCCGTTCAGTACTTTTTGCGCTAAATCCGGACAACAGACAGACAAAAATTTCAAAATGAAATTTTTTGGCTTGTGTTACTTATATGAAGACCTCTAGGCGTATTTTTTTTAGTTTTCATTCAATGTACGGAATTGAACTCTTCTACAGTTTTATTATATGTATAGATAGATTCCGGGTATTTCATACTGAATACGTATAGGACAACTTTAGCAAGACTCAAAAACACGTCCATCTTGAATGGTAGTTGACGTGATTCTCGTTGATAGAAATCTGATGAATAAAAACTCTCGGCCCTCTTCTAAATTTATGAGAGAGTAGGTTTTGTTTTCTTTTAAGTATTCGGCTACAGAATAATAGGCTCTTTGGTCATGTAATTTTTTTGTTATTTCTTAACGTCACTTTATGTAACTAGTTTTAGTTTTCATTTGGGCCGGTACTTCGTTAATATTTGAGATCTCACATAGGTTCATTACAGCGAGCATTTTTTTTTGTGTTTGAAGCTGTTGCATAACAAAGTTTTATTTATTTTTGAAATTTTATGCTTTGTAATGCCGAATTTATCACTAGTGATTTCATGATCATGTACTGAAAATTTTAGATTTGATATGAAAGATACTTTTAAAAGCTCTTAAAAAGTCGGCGACGTTACTATAGGTATCTAGTAGGTAGTATTTTGTCAAAAAAGACATAATTATTTATTTGCAATGCTTTTAAATCGATACGCTGTTGATATATTTTTCTTAATGTACATTATCTTCAATACTTAAATTAAAACGGTCGCGCGACAAAATTACATATTACGTTCTCGGATAGCATCAAGTAAGATGTTGGCGCGGGACGAGCTTAGGTATATCGCAGAGGGCTAATAGGATAAGGCACCAATAATCTACTTGAAATAGATAAGTTCTACGCTGGCGAAATAGCTAGTAATTTACACTTGCACACAGCAATACAAAGAAGATTGGGTAAAATGTATACAATAATTAGTGAAAAGAGGCGGTTTACATTTAATTATTTAATATCTCAATAGAATGTCTGATATACTATGTCTTTTTTGCACCTAACTACCTAATTGTTTTGATTATTTGTAAACAACAAAATATTTAGTACAAATGATATGCGATATCAATCTATGTTTATAAGTATTGATTTGTTAATTACCCTCATTATCAGATTATCACCTCTGAATCAGCATGACGGAATGCAATTACTTATGACTTGAATAAAGTTACTAGCAATGTGTTAACGGGCATGTGATAGGCTTCAATTACATTGACTTGCAAATAATCTGTTGATACCGTTTGCTATAAACAGTTATAATCAGAAGACCGACAAAGTCGTTACTACAAACAACAATGCAATTGGTCAGTAGATGATAACCTATATAAGTACTACATTACATTAAACTTTGCATAGACTATTCAAAAATTTTATACAATTAAACAAATCAAAGATAGTTGCTTAATCTTAAGATATTAATAATTTTAAATGCGGTCTTCTATTCTTTTTTATACCTTCGAGTTAATTTTGAGCAAGGAAAACTTTCTGCCGTAATTAGAACGTTGAATTGAATGTATGAAAATACATACATTTAAGTAGTGAATTTTACGTCATATTGTTTTTTAATGTTCGATAAATCAATAAAATTCTCGTAATTATTGTAAGGATGGACGCCGTAGAGTCTGGCAGTCTCGAGAATAATTTATTTGTTAAAAGAGGTGAAACGAAAGTCCGAACGAAAGTTGCTTAATATGTGGGGCATGTAGCCCACCCGGCGCGATGTCTCGGGCGCGTGTTGTGAAGAAAGTAGTGTGTCGATGACGACACTGCGCGGCAGCGGGAGCAGCGCTCGCCACGTGGCTGACATCACAGCAGCACTTGACACGCGTGCTACGTCACGTCACGATCCATTCATACTAACTTCGAATACTCACGCTACTGTCGTTTCCATGGACAGGAACAAAACAGTATCTACGCATTATAATCGCTTAGTTGTGTAAATGTTTAAATCGAACTAAATGTTATATTAATACGTGAAGCGAAAACTTTTATATGGAGGGGAGGACTAACGAATTAGGCGCAGTTAAGTTTATTTAAAAATGCATTAGAAATACATTGATTTAATAAAAAAAAAGACCACTTAACATCATGTAGCTTATGTGCCTGTTTGCTACGTTAAATATATAAAAAAAGGATTGTATGGTTTAAAATGTTTAAATGATAAAAAGTTGAATATATTGAATAAACTTAAACTACATGTAACAAAGGGTAAATTATAGATTTTAAAGATAGTAAATTGCAGAGCAGTCCATTAATTGTAGAGTTGTAGTCCTACAGCTTAGTTTTATAGTCATAATTTGTTATTTTTTTTGTTTATAGGTGGGCGACCAAGTGGTGAGTGTCAATGGATACCGGGTGGACGACGCCGTGCATGCGGAACTTGTGCACTACCTCACTGCACAGTCTAGGCTTAAAGTCAAAGTCAGATGTAAGTCGATGTTTAATACGCTACTAAATCTCGCTACATGCACTAGGTGTTCTGTGGTGTACTAAAAATAATAATATTAATATAACAATAGGAATGTATTGTTAAAAATTTTAATGCGCGGTAGAAATACACGCGGGTGTGGTTTAGAAACGCTTGTGTTGCATAATAATAATAAATTACCACATTACGATCTCTGCTGTGTCATAAATACAATATAATATTATAATAAACATTGATCCTAAGATGTGTATGTCATCTAACCTTAATAATAACTTTAAAAAAGTTACTTTAATATTTGTCAAAGTTCAATCACGAGGATAAAATAACCGTCGGTTATTTGTACCTGATATAATATTTATTATACCTATGTATAAACATTTGTACTATGTGACGAAATTACCCATTACGTGTAAGAAGTGTATAGGCTATTTATTTCATCATTGTGTGTAATAAAATTTAGTTGAATACACTATATTATGGGTATAGCTAGTAAAACTACAGTATTTAAACACAACGCAGCCGAAGCTATTGTTGTTTTTCTGAGAACTAGCGAGACGCGAACAGGATCCCGAAACCCCGACTAAAAATGATTCAGGCTTTTGTTCGGAACGAATACATACCTAAGTAAATTTGAAATGGTTTTAATAGCAAGTTTTGTACGCAAATAATTAAGAGACTGTATGTAGGTATTTCCTACGGGTAAGTGCCACAATTTAATAGCAAATTAATTTCTACCGATAATGACATACATAATCTAACTTCTAGTTGACAAGTCTATTAGCGTATTGGTTATTGATCAATTTATCTGCTCTGAAAATGTATGAATTGCCTAATATGTATATTCTGAGTCTGTGTGTTATTTTTATAATTCTTTTTTCTTGGAAATGGTCCCATATACCTCGAAATTAGTCCCAAATAAATTAGAACAAAATTTTTTTTACACCAAGCCTGGGAAAATAGGGGTCATTATTGCTTTTATTTTTTTGTTAAAACGTTATATATGTAGTATATTGATATAAGTTACACTAAGTAGAGCACCAATAACCAATGGACACAGTAAAGCCAATTATTCCATATGAATTCAAACTATTTTAATGTGTTGTTTTGTTTCAGATGTTGGTATGGTACCTGTAAAAGAGTAAGTACTTTCTGAAACTTATGAGATATTCCTTAAGATATAATAAATAGGGTTTTTTTTGGCCATACAGCCAATAGTTACCTATCTTAATAAAAATAAATTAATGAGTGATCAGTTACTGATGCGATTCTACTACTCATACAAATAACAAGAACACTTTTGTTAGATTAATATGTTCCGTAAAGAAGCGCTAGTTTGCACAGCTGAAATACGTTTGGCGGAAGAGTAACCATGTAGTAGGTACATAGAGTTGGAGCAAATGTATAGTAGAAATTCCTCAATATTTTATGTCCTACGCTAACACACACTCATATAAAAAGTAAGTGACAGTTATCTATACCTATGTATACCTATCATTTATCAGCTGATAACATTGACACACCAGTACCATCTTTTTTATTAAAATAATATCGACAGATGTTAGTATATCCAATTATTACAGTACACCATTTGATACAGTCGTGTGTAAAGAACAGTATTCGTTTTATAAAAACTTGTGTATTTGCAATTTTTGGCAATATCCTACCTATATACATGATTATGTTGTATAGCTGAAGGACTTACTTAAAACTGCTAAAATAACGTACTTATTGCTATATACCAACAGATATAGGGTACTGATGTGTATTGCTTATATCCTAATTGTTGCTATATAGGTACTATTGATATAGGCATGTGTACTCTACTAGCGGATTAAAAAAAGAGCATCGCCTTGAAATAAACTTGCATATTTGGAATCTGTGGCTACGAATTCGTATAGGTATTAGTGTCATTTTACATATGTACATTCTTCTTTTTAGTAGAATATTAAGATTATTTCCGTACACGAAACCTTGTTACAGCAAAGAGCACGAGTCGCTGTCATGGCAGTTCGTCTCCGAGCGGGCTTCGCTGGCTTCCGACGTGTCATCCTCGCCGACTTTGTGTCGCAATGTGGACCACTTGACCGACCTCAGATTATCCATATTAGTACCGCCTAGAGCTAAGCTTGGATGTGGGTGAGTGAGTTGTGTTAAATACTGCTTTATTTCAATTACGTTACCTTACGAGTGACACGATTTTATCGTAGCTAGTGTCTACCTACGTAGGTACAAAACTACTGACAAAACAGATTTTATGTAGCTGAACTTTTAACGAATTTACTACAATTTAACTAAATATTTTTGAGTAAATAAACACAAGTTCTAAAGCGTCTATTATTATCTATAGAACAGCGTCTACTATGTATTTTTTTTAATTTATGTTCCATGTACTAATTATAATTTGGTTTCGAGTCAATAAAAAAATACATTTTTAATAAGACTTCATTATTAGACAATACGTTATCAAAAATGACTATATGATAATGATATTTAAATAGTAAGTAGGTATCTCTAAATTTATAAATTTTATTGTACTGTAGCTAATATAAGTCAATTCTGCTATCGTTGCGATGTGGGAATATTCCCTCTAATCTAATCTAATTTGTGTAAGAATTTAAAATTCATTGTTTCTATTGCAAAAATAAGGCTGATCAAATAAACAGACAATGTAATTTATGAAATAATACGAATATCAAATTTTTACCTATTTGAAAAAAAAAACTAAAAACATGCGTAACTGACCTTGATTACCTTCATACTTTTAAGTAACTTTACTGTTTCCTTATATACCTACCTACCTGTTTAAAGTTTTATACTGGTAGGGGGAGATTAAGTAGGTACTTAAGTACTACTCTTTTGCAACTGTTGTAATTAAGGTATTCAAAAGAATATGTTTCTATATTGTTTCAGAATATGTAAAGGTCCAGACTGGAAACCGGGCATCTTCGTGCAGTTTGTACGTGACGGTGGAATTGCGCAGGACGCAGGACTTAGACCGGGAGACCAAATTCTGTCGTGTAATGGCCAGGATTTTACTAACGTTTCGTTTCACGAGGTACATTCTAGAATTGAAAATTTATTGGGACAATTCGTAACCATAAACAACATCCTAATCGACGTTTTACCGTTTGGCAGTCGGTGGGATATTGTTTCTCATAATATGTTAGTAGAACATTATTAAAACTCAAGTGGCAAAACATTTAACTAAGTTACATACTTGATGATAATGCAAACTATAAAATTACACACAGGATATTAAGTTAACAGGAGACCGTGTAATTACACTGGAACTTTTGTTCCCACAGATTCGTCTTAAAAATAAATTTTACCGAGCTTCCTATACACCTACCTGTAAATACAGTGTAGACTTTGCATAAGCCAAAGAATAGATCAATTACAGGTTCTCTGAAAACGCTTTATCTCTTTACTTCTGGTACTTGCGTAACGTAGTATATTATGATGATGTGTTTGAGTAAGTGTGAGAAGGTGCGTGGACGAGATTTTGGAGGACAGGATATACATAATAGAATTAGGAATATATTGTTGTCTATATTTCTTGTAATTTATATTAAAAGACATGTTACCTATGTTATATGTTGTTCAATTGAAATTTTATTTTAGAAAAATGTGACGAACTCATATTGAATGTTTCCAAATTGTGGAGAACTTTAACCACGGAATTGTATTATAATATTCTTTTTGTTTAGGCTATAACTGCAATGAAAGCCAGTGGTCGATTAGAGCTGATCGTCCGTGAAGGCGCTGGCACCGAGTTGGTGTCCCCTGAGAGCTCTGGTTACAACAGCTCCGCATCGTCGGCAGCAGGGGAACGGAGTCCAGCGCCTTCCGCTCCTCATATAGCCCTCGCGCCACCCGCCGCCCTGCGACGTAGACTTACAAGCGTTGCTGAAGAAGCCGCTGAGCGAGCTGACAGGTTTGTGTTATCAAAGTATTTCGTTTATTTGAAACCAAAACTTAAAATTGAAACTGAGATCTAAGTAGAACAAGTTGTGTTTCCTGTTAAAGATATCTAGAATTTGTATCTGGATAAGGTTATAAATAAAAATGATTAGTTTTCTGGCCCTTTCATGTAATCCTATTCGATCTTAGCTGTGGCAGAATGCAACATAATTTTTTTATATTTTCAACATGTTAAATTACACTTTTGTTGTCTTTATTATATTTTACTTTTATATTTTAGAGTGATCATGAACCGATTAAAAAGACGAACATGGGACAGTTTGGAATTCGATTGGAAAAATGGTGACATCCATAATTTTGATGCGCCTTCCGACATAGAACCTGACTACGATAGCCCAAGTATACCAAATAATCCTCACTCATACTTAAATAAAAGCAATTTGAGAGTTAAAAGTATAAATAATTATGAACCTCCAAAAGTCACCAGTCCGTTAAATAGAACCATAATTAATTTAACCGATAAGGGTGCTACCATACAATGCAGTTATGACAATAATGTGACGGCTAATAAGAATACGCTATCGACGAACTCAACAAATAGAGATAATAAAAAGAATACAATAGTTGTAGAAGTTCATCACATGAATGCACCGTGTGTAAAATCGCATTGCAATTATTCATCTCCTGCGAGAGATGACTGTAACGTGGATGCTGAAAGTATATCAAGCTCAGCTACTTTGTCCAGTGCCATTGCTGAAGAAATACAAAAAAGAAAGATGGTAAGTAAAAACAAATGTTTTCTTACTTGTCAAAATCATAGTTGATAGTAATTGATCTAACAACCTTTTTCAATATTCGATTAATAGAATTTTTTTTTTAATCAACAATAGTATTACCGTATTCTTTTTCGTTATAATATCCGTTTTCGGGTTTCGGCTATCGTTGTTGGATTACAATTAGACAATTAGACTTTTACAATTATACTAAAATGGAATGAGCATACATTTGCCGAGCTGGCTGAACACAGGCGTATGTATAGCACGGTAGCGAAATGGATATAAAATGTAACTACTGGAAGTTATTAAATAATAACAAATTATCTAGATAAAAACATAAAAATGAATTGTCCTCAATTATCATTAACTCGGAATGGAATTAACGTTACTTTAAATATTTGAAGAGTAGAACTATACTCTCATTTACGAAGAGCGATAAAGTAATTGACAACCTTATAATATATACCAGTATACTTTTTATACAT
>DWUN01002716.1:0-13286 GCA_018249975.1 Passova gellias
GTAAGTACCTATGTATTTTTTAAATTCAATAATCTTCTTCCTTCATAACCGGCAACGCATGGGTAACTCCTCTGGTGGTGCACATGTCCATAGGCGACGGTGACCACTTACCATCAGGTGGCCCGTCTGCCTGTTTGCTAGGTTAAGTTTATAAAAACAAATCTAGTAATAATAGTAGTCAATACATTCGAACGAACACTTTCATTACTTAAGCCATACTAGTTATTATTAATACCCCATCGAAGCTTCACAAATGATTATTTCACTCTGTAATAGCTGGTTGATCTCATTGCAGCAAAACATGATGTCAGATTGATTCCCCGAGAACGCTTCAGTATTCCAGATATTGCAATGTATCATGAATAATGCGTCTCCGGGGAAATCGATTACCGCCTCTACATAACACCGTTTGATATGCCTTGGACTAGCTTATGCTATTAGCAAGTTTGCTAGCATATAAAACCGAAACCGGCGTGTATGCATGAAGAGAGTGATAAATGTAGACGAAGCGTGGCAGGTTTGCAAGTATAGAGATATTTGCACTCGGTGCTTTCTCCGTACCCCGTATGAGTATGTAATTTTTTTTTTTATATACATATATTTTGAAATGTAGTGGTTGCTATGTATATTCGTCTACCCTCGTATAAACATTGTAGTTGGATATGTAATGTTGACTTTGGGGTTGGTTCTGTTTGTTGTCGACGTGTAAAGACCAGTTGACACTAATGGTGTAGAAAGTAACGACTAACAACGAAAGTTCTTATGTAATCTACCGTTATCTTTTCAACAAAAACTACGTTTTCTGCATCGCTAAGTAAAGTCCACGATGGTCCTTGAAGGGTTAGTACAAAATAGGCTTTACCTGGGTTGTTTTATTCAATTAGTACTGTTTTTTCCAATGTCCCCTGGATTTCAGCGTACCTATTAAAGTACATGCATAACATAACGCCAGGTCCCTAACGGGGTAGGCAGAAAGCATCAAGTGCCAAATAGTATGTACTATTAAATAAATACAAATATAGTAGTTATAAATATACCTACTAAAGTAGTTTCTAAAAAATCCTTTGTCGGTCTTCTGTTGCATAATAAGACGTGCTCATATCAAAATATATTTAAGTGACTTTCGTTTGCAAAGTGAAAGCCTGCAGCGCTAGAGAAAGTCATACATCATAAATTATACGTGCACAGTAAGAATGATTTGAATGCTCTATAAATATGTATTATTAAATCGTATAGTTTTATCTATTCACAATATTGTTGAATCAATACGAATCACTGATTTTCAGTAGGGCACTATTACTATAAGGGGTACTTCCAGCACCTCATGGAGAAACGAAGAGTACTAATCCTCTATTGTTCCGCACTCTTAAATACGGATTCGATGTCAAAACTCGTGTTATCAAGTTTTAAATATTCCCTAACGGCCTTCGGCGAATATTTAACATCTGTTGTCTGACGTGAACAACCGGTGCCCGACGGGCGTGAGACGCCGGTCGAAGCACGAACACGCTCATAAAACTATCCAATGGCCACTAACGTTCACCGACGGTAGAGACGAGCGATCCATTAACACAAATGTTTGGAATGATTAACGCCTGCAATGTATTAGCGTTGTTCGATTGTAGTCTACACATAGGTACTACCTACCTATCGACAGAAGTCATTCGCTTACTCCTACCTAAAATTGAATTAGTTGTATTTTGAGAATACAATAGATTGATTGGTACAATAACATGTAAAGGATTATCAAGGTAGGAACAATTCCACTCAAGACTGGACTGAATAAACCATAGGAATAAAGTTAACCAAACTTATTGCTATGATTTTTTCTGAATTTGCTCTTACTGAGTTAGAACCTAAAAGCTAAACTACTCTACACATTTATCAGCTCTCTTTGATATCGGTTCTTTGGATAATGAAATATGTGTTTGATTTGCTAAGTTCACAAAGGATCTATAAAAACTAGAAGTTGGAACATAATGCCTCGGGAATTTGTCTTCCAGTACCGAATTCCGATGTACTTTTAATGGCCAAGAAAAGTGATAAAAACGTGTTAACACCGTTAGATCGAACATATTTTTTCGTTTATACATAATATACAGTTATGTTACATAACGTAGGTATTTTACGGTTATTTTAGCCAAAATGACGTTCGCAATCTTGAAAATTGAAACATTTAGAGTTTTGAAAATATCTGGTCTGGTACCAATTGAATGTATATCCTCTGGCATAACTGTACTGCTATGTTGTATTCTTAATTTTTTTTTAATGAAATATTTCTTGTACAGAGAATTTGTTATTTTAGGTTACTCGGTTATTAACTTATCCGGATTACATTGCTTGAACTAAGTATACAGTAGTAGACTTGACTTTACGTCTAGTCCGCAATGAACAGTCACTATTATACCTAATGTTAGAGTGTTTATTTTGAAATATACCATACTAATTGTGATCAGTAACTACTCTTTCCCTCTCTATTTCTTAATCTAGTATTTATTGAGAGTTCCTTGGCCGTGTTTTTATCAGATATCTGTATATGTTCAATGTCTCAGTTCGCTCCGCTTATCATCGCGATCCTTTTAAGTGGATTTTTTCAAAATCTCGATAATCGTATTTAATGAACAATAAACGTATAGTTTTATCATGTTCACATTACCTTGATAGTAGAATTTTACCAAATATTATCATAGCGTTATTTACTCAGACGTGAATTCACTTTGATCTTAGCCAAAGGCCGACAAGCGGTCTCCGTTCCGTTGTACGTACATTTGTAGTTGGAAATTCGATACGCTCCGTGTTGCCTAACAAAACTATCAATTTTAGAAACTCAAATGATGTAATTTGCACCGTTAGACTCTTTACAGTCACCGTCTAACGTTCTGCATTATCGTTTCCTTTTTGTACTTGTATTCGCATTGTATGCTTTGTCAGAGGTTTATAACCATGAAAGAAACAAAATGCAGTATAATTAGAAGTAAAATCATCTTTGATTCTAGGAGGTAATCTCCCAAACTAACGAACCAATTATAAAAATTCTTTTACTAATAGACAGATAGTTTATTCCTGATAAATATAGGCTACTTTCCTATAATCAAGTGCAACTCAAACTCGGAGACAAAGGGAAACCGCCCTATTTTGTATTTGCTGTTACGGCAGCCATTGTAATACACACACATACTGTAGGCTAAGAAAAAAGTATGCACTATTGTTTAGCTTTAGTATTGTGTTGTAAGCGTATGTTTCTGTCCAACAGACGAGGATGAGGCGACGACGTCGGGCATCACGGACGGCGCGGCCGCCGACCAGCAGAACCGCGTGATTTTCGTCAACCGCGTGCAGCCGCAGAAGTTCGTCAACAATAGGATATCCACCGCCAAATATAGGCGAGTACCTACCGCATACTTACTTCAGACGAATTGTTCGAAGAAACATTTTTCATTAGTCATTTTTCGTTAAGATTACCGTTATGAACTTCAGTACTTTCCTCATCTGGTGAACACGAATCGTTCCAATTTCAATGGCACTTGTATGTATTAAAAACTTTTGTTTGCTTCCGTCTTTTCGCTTCGACTTTGAATTACGGAAGGAACGTTCATTTGGCTAATTTATTTAAAGCTCTCCGGCGTTTAATAAAAACATACCGAGTTCGTCGCATACGTGAGATATTAAATTGTTTCGTCAGGGTCATGGAACCTACATGGAATATTGCTTGCATTGTTTTGTGCGCTTAATTCAGCACCAGCTGTAGATAATTGTTCCAGTTCGATATTTGTACTATGGAATATGGATAAATGTCCCATGTTCCATTGTGCCCAATTTATATCTGGGTTACTGTCGAAGCGAGTGTCCCAATTTTGCTGTTTAGTAACTGAACAGATACCAAGATTTTGAATGACATGTTCTGTTTTACTTAAATTCGTCAATGATTTAGCAAACATTTATGGGGCTATCCCGATTAAACAAAAAAATTAAACAGCCTAATTTATTGAGGCAACTGAAATTCTTTTTTAGATAGGAAACAACAGCCAACGAACGCCCTTTCGTAGGCGTCAATTGTTTACGTGGCTAGTATTAACTTGGCATAGCTCCCGTAAACATTACAACACTGTAATATGACAACGCTGACTCAGTGTGTGTATTATAGTCTAGCGTCCTTACGTACATACATATCCTGCGAATAATGATGACATGTACACAAACACATTGTTAAGAAAGTACCTTGCGAATTTTTTTTTATTGACATTAACAGGCACAATGTTATTCGACAGTGGGACATGGACGTGTTGGCGTAGATTTTAAACATGACATAACTGGCGCCCAGATATCTTTCTGATTTCCCATGCTTTACTTATTTAGAATTGTATTTCTCAAGCTAATGTCAATCTACCTTCATTTGTACGAGCTCGATGTTTACTGGTTTACAGAGAATATTCACTTTGTGAGCCGTTTTTCATCCTAACACACGTATTGTCCATTCCCAATACGATACTGTTTGTATTTCTGCTTTAAAACCGTTGTTACATTTTTTACTTTAAAATCTTATTTGATTTACGTAAGTGTAAAATCTCCGTTACCAGCATTACGCAAGATACAATATCGCGTAACGTTTTTTCCTGTATGTAGCCGTTGGTCATTACACTGCCTTAGGGCTGTTCCATTCAAATCTCGTGAACATTGTCCTCATTTTCTCTTATATACACAATTACATTTTTCTCGAACTTCAGAGCATTGTTTTTTTTATCTCTTTTTCGCTGATCTCTTTTTTATTTTTCTCTTAATATGATACTTCGCCTCCATTTGACACGCTCCAGCATCCAGTGGCATACAGATTTTATATACTTACATATACTCATGTGTTCCGTCAATAATGTGTAGGTAATAAGTCGTCCAAGCAGTATTAATTACACACCTTTAGTCTTTGCTTTATTTCGCACGTAGTTTGTAACTTCTTACCTCGTCGGGGCCTAATATGCGTATATAGCACAGAACTCATTATTTCATTTTCTTCCACCCCGTCTTTGGACGTTTCATTTTCAGTGTTGTCATGCCAGTTTCTTAAAATTCATATCAATCAAAAATTATCTTAAATGTCTTAATAGTCAATTAAAGTAATATTAAAGCCTTACAGAGGATACTTTGGTTGTGTAATTTGAAGTCTGATTTTGCATAACAATGAAATCTATAAACATTGTTTACGCTCGAACGACATCACAATGCCACCAACGTCGCGCCGCCTGCAGCTCTACTGTGACATTACGTGAACTTTATATACGCTGAATCACCATTCATTTTCAGTACCGCATTTAGTTGGAAACGCTCGTTTGTTTATCCCCAGGATATCAAACACATTTGTGTTATGGCAGCTTCTGCGCATACCACTTTGTTTCTGAAGCTTACGATCAGAGTTGTGACAAATGTTTGTATGGGAGTATATACAGTATATTTGTAAGCAATTTCAAAAAGGAACACTGTTCTGTTTGAAGTCGGTCGTGGTAGTGTTGTTGTTAAGTTTAGCGTTTTGCCACAGAATAGACGATTCTTCGTCCCATAAACTATTCACTATTGGATACGAGTATTCTATGAGAATAACAAGTATTAAAGGCCTAGTATACAGCTCTGGCCGGTAATGTTCCTACACTTTAAAGAACATTATTGGAAACTCCCAAGCGTTTCAGGTTCTCTTCATAATGTTTTCAATTAGAATTACGTCCTTAATCAATTTCAACCACAAAAAGAAGCGGATTGTAATCAGTGATTAAAATCAACAATTAATGTGCGATTCTCACCAAACAAAACGTCCGTATATAAAATGAAATGTACCCACATTTGAAATTACGATCCGCTGATCACGATCAAAATATTGATGTGTGGTGAACGCGTAGTGCACGCACGATTGAACCCTCGTTAGCGACATCATATTATGGTTCTGTTGTTCAGATGTGCAGCGCATCGAAACTGTTTATCTATGTATTCAGAGAACAGAGTATTGATTTGTATTGTTCCATTCTTTTGTATGCTATTAAGTATATCTAATATTCGTACCGTCGTCGTGTGTATTCTTAAACGTTTTGTATAAACTATCTATTTTGAATGACAAAACTTTTTGACTTGAATAAAGCAGCACATTTTTGAAGAACTAAGTCCGTGGACTAAACGTTTCATGTATTTCTAAATAGTTGATAGTAAATACACAGTAAAAAGTAATTGTGACATGAACTTATTTAAAGCATGGATCTAAAGTTACACGCACATTATGCATATATTTACACACATATACATAGTCCTGATGTTACGTCAGGCAGTATTTTCTTCTATAATATTCCGAGAGAAATGGTATTTCTCGGGTACATAACATACACAAATGTAACATGCTGAAAGCTTGTAAATGGCTACATTACTTGTAGCCATTCACGTCTACATCGTATACAAATCGTTATAATACGATTATCTGTTCCAAAGTCAAAGAAACTACTTCAACCGCGCGTTATAAGAGACGTACAATATTTTTTATTCACTTTAATCTTGATAAAAATTCTTAAATTTAAAATGAACGGATTTCTCTGAACCTATAAAAGTTTATTCAACGGGATGAAATGAACTTCAATTCAAAGGAAAACGCGACAACGGAAAAGAAATAACAACTTTTAAAGTTTCAACTCGACTCTTCTATAAAAATAAATCGTCTACTTTAACTTGTGCTCCTTTTTACGTGTAAATATTATCGTGGCATTAACGTTATTTTTAGTACGTCTACCGCGAGCAATTAAATTATTATTATCTTAATTTTTCCCCTACCAGTTTGACCTTTATCTAGTGATCGGATGACATTTAACCTTTACAAAGCCTATACATCGAATAGTCCGCGTCACCACCTCATTGCTTTTAGATGAAAATATCGAGAGTTTTATTTAGAAACAACTGTAAGATATAATGAAACATTTCGTTTTCGTTTTGTTCCATTTACTTTGATGACAATTATACCGTAAGCAACTTACGGTATAATTGTGATAATTATGAACATATTCTCTAATTCAAAACTGTTATATAACACCAGCCAATTTACTTTGGAGTCAATAGTATTGTCAATGTCAAGTTAAAATTTGTCAATGTAGTTTCATCCGAAATTGCGATTATCGATACATCATCGACAACAAATATACTATGAGACATGGCCACCTCTGAAAGCTCATTGATACGCATGAGGAATATTAGTGGCCTAAGAATACGAACTTGAAGCAGGCCAGTGCAATCATACTCATAGTAAATATTACTTACAGTGTACCATCATTCGTACCGCTGTTCCTGTTCGAGCAGTTCAGGCGGTACTCGAACTGCTTCTTCCTGTTGATCGCGCTGCTGCAGCAGATTCCTGACGTATCGCCCACCGGCCGCTGGACCACGCTCACACCACTCATCCTCATCCTCAGCGTCAGCGCCATCAAAGAGATCGTAGAAGACTTTGTGAGTATATGGTTCCTTTATAATATTAAAAGCTAATTACTCCTCCTTCCATCGTCGTAATCGTAAAGGTTTTGCTCGATTTATTTTGATCGGCGGGCAGTTAGAGTAATAGCTGAACTTTCGTTAACTATCAACCATGAACCCATTCAAAATAATGTAATTACAGGACACCATTTGCATATATATTTTGAAGACCATTTTGGATATTCGATATTAATTGACTCTT
Organism: Passova gellias; assembly: GCA_018249975.1. Taxonomy (NCBI): domain Eukaryota; kingdom Metazoa; phylum Arthropoda; class Insecta; order Lepidoptera; family Hesperiidae; genus Passova; species Passova gellias. Next base: position 7,688 of record DWUN01002716.1, read on the forward strand.
TAAAGTAAAATCTTCAATTCCAATCTCTATTCTGATCAATAGCGATCTCGAAGTTTTCAACCGTGAGCCTGTAAGTCTCGATTTCACGTTACAGAAACGACACAGAGCAGACGACGAGACGAATCGACGTAAAGTGGAAGTATTGAAGGGCAACCGGTGGCAGACCGTGCGCTGGGAGCAGCTGCAGGTGGGCGACGTGTGCAAGGTGCTTAACAATCAGTTCTTCCCCGCGGACCTCGTGCTGTTGGCCTCCAGGTACGCATGCAACATGAACAGATAGATTCCCTTCAAAAATGTTCCCTTGTTTGCATAGAGCACATCGCGACCCCGACTGTCAGGTCCGCGCGAATTTATGCGCAGCGTTATCTCCGAACATATCTAACGGCGCCGCCACCGCGAGACCGCAACGACTCGCTCAAGGATACGCTAAATTCATGCAACACTCGGCTTTTATTTATACTTCCTGCGTTTTGGTATTTTAATGAAATTAAGTGTCCTTGTTGTGTCAATATTCTGAGCAGGTCAACGGTACCGTTAATGTCCATTTAATTGACACGTGTATGTTCAGCAGTGAGATCCCCGAACGCCGTGCACTCTGTATTTCAAACGGAGCATCAAATCGTTCCTTGATGTACGGTAATTTAATATAGCTCTATACGGAAACCTGTGAACTAATGTTACAACTGCCTATAAGTTACATTGACGTAATATAGGCAGTCTGCAATTTCTAAAAATGGCGTAATAGCCCTAACCGTCTTTCTTAATTACTATAAACTTATGCTTATGTAACGTGAAATAGAAAGATTATTCACTTGCGGACTGAATACAAAATGTCGGTACGTGGTTTATAGTTATGTTGTTAATAATTCCCTAAAGTTAATGAGGATTTTTGAAGTTGAAACGGATCGTTGCATCAGAAAATAAAAATACATCGATGAATTCAAGTTTATAATGTATATTAAAATGTATACTTATTTCGTCGGAGATCAGATGACCGCGTGTGAAGATAAATAATAATAATCAATGAATTGTCCATAGCGAGCCCCAAGGTATATCGTTCATCGAGACATCCAACTTGGACGGGGAGACGAACCTGAAGATACGTCAAGCGAGCGCGGACACGGCGCGGCTGGACAACGCGGCCGCGCTCGTCGGCTTCCGCGCCACCGTGCAGTGCGAGCCGCCCAACAGACACCTGTACGAGTACAACGGGATGCTCAAGGAGACCAATGCCAAGTGAGAACTACAAGGCAGTAGTACTACTAATACCCAAGCATGCTACACCCTAGGCCACATCATCGCTTACCATCAGGCGAGATAGTGGCCAAAAGGTAGCCTATTTCAAACAAAAAAGAAAAAAAACTATCAACACCTATAAACAAACAGAATGAATACAAATTAAAAATGATTTATGTGGTCTTTCAGAGATGAACGGTGTGTGTGTGGTAACAGCCTAATGTTAATTTATGTATAACCTACAAATGGTTTGTGTTTGTGCATTAATCCTTGTTTAATATTTGTATTTCAGAACGATACCTCTAGGCTTGGACCAGATGCTGCTGCGCGGGGCGATGTTGAGGAACACGGCGTGGGTGCACGGCGTCGTGGTCTACACCGGCCACGAGACGAAGCTCATGAAGAACTCCACTAAAGGTGAAGTTGTTGAATTTCGTAAAAAATAATAATTAATAATAATTCGTAAATTCATTTTTAGAATTTTTATAAGAATTGAAACTCAAAGCGGCGACTATGAGGCAATCGTAACATGACAGTTAATAAAAGTCTTGATTCGTTTACTTTGACATATCCTAAAGAATAATAATTGGTACAAAGATTGCTTTTCCTTGCGTTTAGAATTCGTTCAACAGAATCTTTGCAGTACTTGCATACACAATAATGACCTTCATTAAGTGTATTTATTCGCTAAGCGACAAAGTCCTTAAAAATAAATTTAAGAAAAAAAAAGTGTATTTATGTACCTTATAATGAATAAAACAATTGACAGTACAGCATACATATAATTGTTTGTTACAGCGCCCCTGAAGCGCTCGTCGATCGACCGGCAGACCAACACGCACATCCTGATGCTGTTCTTCATCCTGCTGGCGCTGTCGCTGCTGAGCGCCGCCTTCAACGAGCTGTGGCTGCGGCGCCGCACGCACTCCGACTGGTACCTGGGGCTCGACGGTGAGTCAGCCTGACCCATACATTATTACACACTACACTATCTCCGGTAGACGAACTGGCGACAATCCTTTGTATACGCCTAATCGTATGTGAAATAGGCGTAACTATGTATATGTCTGTGTTATTGAATATATCGCAAGAGAGTATGAATCGAGCAAATAGCAAATACATGTGGTCGCTGCTACGCGTGACATATACAATCAAATTCATATAAGACTATTGGAATAGGATTATTAATGTGAATTGAGTTACATAGCAAATAAATATTATATCTATAATATTATATAGCCTTATGTCCTTCTTTATGAGTAACATTTTTCGAATTAGACACCCCATTCTCTCTCTCTTTCTCCCTCTCTCTGTCTATCTCTCCCTCTTTCCCTCTATCTCCTCCCCTCCCCTTAATTATACAAATGTAAAGATTTGTTATAAATCATATTGTCAATTAAAATAATATTCGTTTATTTGTTACAGAGATGCAGAATACACATTTCGGATTGAACTTTTTAACCTTTTTGATCTTGTACAACAACCTTATACCCATATCGCTGCAAGTCACCGCCGAGATAGTGCGTTTCTTTCAAGTGAGTACCTATTCTCAATGAGTAAATGGAAATTAATTGAGAATTTATTATTATATTAATACGTCTGGTAGTAGTCCTCGATAGAGGCGTTGGTGGCATGTGTTCGACGGAGACGCCTTATGATATACTCGGCAAGGCGAAAACAGTGTTGATTTCAGTGTAAGGATGAAAGTTGGATATTTTTGTTATCTCGATACTTCTACCGAATCGAAATCCACGCGAGGCACAGCCGGTCACCTGGCTAAGTTTCAAAGTGAACGGGCCCCGAACGTGTCCTCAGGCAAAGTTCATAGCGATGGACAGCGAGATGTACCACGCGGAGACGGACACGCCGGCGCAGGCGCGCACGTCCAACCTCAACGAGGAGCTGGGCATGGTGCAGTACGTGTTCAGCGACAAGACCGGCACGCTCACCTGCAACGTCATGGAGTTCCTCAAGTGCTCCATCGCCGAGGTACTCCACATAAACACTGGACAATATATCATATCACTAACTACATTAACACTACTACATAACTACTACAAGCAGTGATAGTCTAGTGGTTTGAATTTGAGACTCCCACTTGTTCTGGGTTCGATCCTGGCACGTACCTCTGATTAATTACGTGCGTTTTATAAGTAACATTTAAATATTACTTGCTGTAACGATGAAGGAAAGAAAACGCACTTGGCCAGCGTGGTAGACTATGGCCTTAATCCCTCCTACTATGAGAGGAGACCCGGTCCAGCAGTGGAACAACAAAAAGGGTCGAAATAAAAACTACATAAAGAAGTAATATGTTTTTAAATTAATTTCTATGTACTACAGGTAATCTACAATAAACCGGGGCCCAACGAGCGCTTAGAAGATACAATCCTCTATCAAAATCTAGAGCACAATCACCCGTCGGCGCCTGTCATAGACGAGTTCCTGACCATGCTGGCCGTGTGTCACACCGTCATCCCCGAGGTGGTAGAAGGCAAGATCAATTACCACGCTGCTTCGCCAGGTGTGTTGTAATTTAAAAAAATCGTCTCTAACATTAACATGAGTCCAAGAATAATCTCTAATATCTATTTTACTACTTGTTTTCTATAATACTCTTGCTTAGTAACAGTATTATGTCAGGGATGTAGAAACAAAATAATACAGTGGTTTAACATTTGTAATAAAGGGGTAAAATGTAAATTATTTGAAACGTACCTATTACTTACCATGCTCGATAGGATTATAAGATCGATGAAAGCTTTTAGTTAAAAGGCAGAGCCTATAGTGAAATGTTGAATTTAATTGTTTGTTCAGAATATGAATTTGTTGTTGTATGCATTGGTTCTCATAATGCACGTGAGATGGAGTTTGTATAATCGCGGTGATGGGAGGTGGTGATGTGGCGGTGTGGCGTTGCAGACGAGCGTGCGCTGGTGGCGGGCGCGGCGGCGTTCGGCTACGTGTTCGAGACGCGCACGCCGCAGGCCGTGGCGCTGGCGGCGCGCGCCCGCCGCCTGCAGTACGCAGTGCTGCACGTCATCGCCTTCACCTCGGCCAGGAAGCGCATGTCCGTCATCGTGCGCACGCCCTCAGGTACACACACAGTTACAGTGTACTGTATAATAATCGCACACATGTCGTTCTATTCTCCAGGTATACGATATACTCGTTTGTTCAGAACACCCAGTCAATGGGTGAGACACCCGTCATAGATGCACGAATGAAATGGACCAATAATTACTGACTCCTTTCGTCTTATGTTTCTGGTCAATTCAACTTAATCTGTAACAAAATTGTATAAACAGAACGACACGTATTTACTTATAATTTAATCGCTATTGTTTTGTTCTCGCAGGCCAGATAAAACTGTACTGTAAAGGTGCCGATTCGGTGATCTACCCGCGACTGGCCGGCGGAGCGGCTAATGCCAGATACGCTGAGGCCACGCTGGCCCATCTAGAGCACTTCGCCGCTGAGGGCCTTCGGACCCTTGTGTTTGCCGTGGCGGATATACCCGAACAGTTTTATAAGGCTAGCATTAAATTAGTAAAACCGTAATGAAACTAGCAGATGATACACTAGGTAGTTTTTCTTGTAATCATTTAGTTTGCGTATTTAATCTTCTGTGTATTACTCACGGGAAATTACAATTGTTTCGTCATATATGTCATATACTATTTCATTCTTAGATAAAAGATATCTTAAAACTAAAGACTTTCTGGAAAATAAACATTTTTATATTCTTTGGTTTTTCGTAACAACCAATATTTTTGTAATTATTTTCATGTAGATAATGCATCAAAATTGACTTGCACTCATTGCAGGATTGGTCGAGTATGTACCACAAGGCGAGCATCGCGATTCAAGACCGCGAAGAGAAGATAGAAGAAGCGGCCTTGCTGATAGAGAACAACCTGCGACTGTTGGGGGCCACCGCGATCGAGGACAAGCTGCAGGTTACTCACATATAATAACGTTCATAAAACATTTTACTTTGATTTTACGAGTTAAGACAGTTAAGCGTTGACGATCATTGTTGGATTTCTGTACGAAATGTTCTCTATTAAATAAATAAACAATAATATATGTGTGTGTGTGTGTGTGTGCGTGCGCGTGTGTAAATATCATTGTATTTTGGTATTAGAGTAAATTAAGATCGTGTTATACAAAAGACTATTTTTAGATTGTACCTGTACTGTCCATTCAAGCAGGATATTATAAGCGTGTGGGAAATTGTAACGATAGTTTTTTTTTAATGATAAATGTAATAATTTTTCAAACGGTTCTTCGATAATTTTTATACTTTTATGAACGTAACATAACGCCTGTAATCCCCGAAGGGGTAGGCAGAGGAGTGTAG
>DWUN01002717.1:0-13284 GCA_018249975.1 Passova gellias
AATGTCTGTGCAACCGGACAGCCGATAAACACACAAATATACATAATATATATTTAGTCCATTCATGCTGACGTAAAACAAACAATTGTGCTCGTCACATAAATGTTTGTCTTATGTGGGAATCGAATCTACGACCTCCGGTTTAATATGCACACTGCTGCCGCCGCTGTCATGTTTTAGCACCTTTATCTTACCTTAGTCAAAGTTACCTTTGAATGAACATATTATCTTCTAATTGAAAGAACGATCACATTGCGATCAAATTAAGAACAGTCAATGACCGCGATCTCTCAAATTGTGACATAAAAAGTACGGTTAGCTAAAAATAAATATTACACAATAATGACATTAATTGTTCTTCCTTGCTTACATTTTCTTGTAGATATAATAAAATCGCATAGTATTTAATATATTTTCAATGCTGGTATTTTATCGTCCGAAAGCACAAACGCCGTCGCCAGCTCGCGCCGCCACCAGCGTGCGGCTAGCGCGGTCGCCGCTGGACACGGCTTGTGTTACTCTACACTACAATCGTATTTATTGAGCCAGCACTGCAAACGTCTCGTAGACGATTCAAAAGATAAAATCCTTAAACTGCGGCTAACACATTCTACATGGATGTTTTTATTTCAGTTAAAGAGCAAAATTGTAGTCACGTATCAAACATCACCGCGTCCGCTACGTCCCGACACTTGAAGCGTTTCCGAATGTTGTCAGATTATTCAACTATAGAAAAACCACCACGCCGCTCAGTTTATGCAGATTTTTGCATAATTATGCACTCTCCTTTCATACTGCATTATAATGCATCGCATTTTATACGTGACGTGAGTTACTGTGTTTTGCTTAACGCACCCCATGTGACGGCCACTGCAGCGGCTCGCGAGTGCTATTGTAGTTCTTATTTCTAAGGCAGTAAAGCCTATAATTGAGTAAATAGGTGGCATATTTCCTTTATATTTGTTATAATATTTATAGCATTCATTCCCTTATATATTATAGTTCTGACGTAAAATGTATAGTATTTATTACTGCAGTATTCTACGGCTATGAACAATAAACCTTTAAATCCTCCGCGACCTGCACACAGTACATTGTACATAATCTATATTCTAATTCCCAGCCAATTTCATACTACAAAATTAGCTTTGGAAGGTCTTCGAACAAAGGGCATCGTTCACTTCGTATAAGGATTTAATCCAGTGACAGGCAGCGACTATAAGTGGAAGTATGGTAGGAGCGATATTGTTCATGTGAAGACGAGCCGCCACCGCGCAGCCCGCGCCGCTGAAGCTGCAACCGCTGCCATTTGGACGAAGGCTGCGCCAGCTCGCGACGTCCTCCACGCTCGTTACAGTGTTCTCTATTACTAATTTGTTATCCATCTTCCTCTTATTTTGTCTTTTATGGCGATATACGGGTACATCGTCTATTACTATACCAATTTTTCTTCTATTCTACGTTTATCGACGTGACATAGATATTGTAAATTAATTTCATCCAATAAATTTTACGAAACGATACCACTATCGTAAAAACGTCCTCGACACGAGCAAAAATGTAAACAAAATTGATCAGCGAACGAGACATTGAAGCGACAGCGGAGTAATAAAGTAAAAGACACTGATTGATATTTTAATACAACAGCCTCTCGCAACAATGAGGAGCTCGCTTGACGACAGAGCTTCTCAAAGCTTACACGCAACGATTTGTTAATATAAAGGACAACCTTGTAATGGCCACGATGCAATGTAAAATAATTAAATATGCACATTGCGATTTAATACTAAAATGTACTATTCGCATTCCGAAACAGCAGAGGAAAGATAACTTTGGATAATAGGCAGCGTCACGATGATTAACAAACATTATTTGTGCTCAAAATGTTCACACGAGCTGTAAACATTGCACTTTGTTAGCTATTCTTATAATTTTTTCCTAATTTTATGTAGTGATAATTCCTTCAAAAACGGTTATTAAAAATGTTGAAGCGTGAAAAGGTTGGAAAGCATACGTCGATGGTCTAAATCAAAGGAACATCAATAATGAGTGGGTCGGTGGAGCCCAGGCCGTCGTTCGGTGATTGGCTCACATCGGCCGCCTTTTACACTTCATATTTAATTCGGGGAGGAGGAATAATTCACTCGTCACGGGTTCTTCGTGGACTTCAGTTCGAATTATAATATTTTAGTCGAATTAGTACTCGACTACGCAAGAAAATAATCACATGCACTGATTTCATAATATTACAGGTCACAATAATGAAACATCCGCAGAACACGCAGCAGACTACCTCCTTTTTCCGCGTCAAGCCGAACTGCTGGCCGCGGCGCCCGCGCGTCCTTCCCCCGCTGTCTTCCCGCCGCGAGCGGCCTGTGACGTCACGTTCTAGGTCCTACGCTCGGCCGGTCTTTGTACGACTCCAATATAATAATTATTTAAATGATATATGTATGTCATTGCGTACAGAGTGCTAGATGACTATTGACCGCAAAAGTGACCTTCGGATTGACGCTACTAGTATATTCGAATTGAATAGAAGTTATTTGAAAATGTTCTTTGATAAATATATTAAATAAAAAAGTGTAGATAAAATCGATGAAAAAGAATATCAGTAGGAGGGGTGTAAAAACTTTTAACGGCGTTTAATTAGGGACATCAAATGAGAAATCATTCTCAAATTGCCTCTCAATGCTTAATAAAATTTTCATTCAATCAACTGAATGGAATGGAATAAAATTTGGAATGGAATGGAATGGAAAAATAATTTTTGTAATGTTTTTTATGCAGCTTTAACTCTGAAATACATTAATTTGTAATTTATTTAACGTATAAAAGTTATATATGGTGACAATTTCATGAAAGACAAAATTGTGTTCGACTTTCGTTAAAATCTCAGAGATTTTGTTTCGCTGCCGAGCTTAGACACCGTCCCGCGCGATCCGCGGGGGTGCATAACGTAGTGGCAACAAACTTGTATACCGTCCATAGCTCGTACGCCATTATCCTGAGCGGATATACTCGTAAGACTTCTGGACGTCTTACGTTCATAGCTCTATGTTATAGAGAAGGAACAGCGGAGCAATAAGTGTGATTCCGATATTGCATCGGTTCCTGGAGCTACGTCTCTTTGTTTTGCTCTTCGGTTTTATTTCTGAACGATACTAATATAATTTTATACAGACAGATAAATCTGGATAAAACTGAGTGTCAGCCGAGTTCCCGAAGCGAAAGAGGGAGCACCGGCAATGGGTCGGTCACACGACGCGAACCATTTCGGGCTGAAATCAAAGACTCGTACTGCAAGTCAGTAGCGGTAAAACGACTTTTATTACTATCACTTTAAAATTTCCAACCTTATTTCTACGGGGTCAATGACCGCCGATAAAAGTATAGTCACATCTGTTGCTTAAACAGATTTACATAATGCAGATAATATAAATAAAGAAGGCGCTCTACTCCTGACGACAATGACGTACATTCTAAGTTTTTAAATCTGGTTATGTAATGTCGTGAAATATGAGCCTTTTGTGTTCCAGGCATACGTTGCTAACATACCAGATATTTTTGAAGGATATAAAACGTGACCCTCAGCGTCAGCTTTAATGACATGTTTATGGAGTCAGAAGCGCGCTTGGAAAAAAAAATTGCAGACGGAAAAATGCAGAGATAAACGTTTTATCGCAGGAGCAGTAGGACGGCGGTCCGCTGACGTGAATAATTAATTAAGTTCAAAAGAACTAGCACGGAGAACACGAGGCATCAGGTATAGCATTCCTCATTTTTAGGCTTTCGGTGGTTTGCGAGGTGTGCGATGTAGAAGGCGATGTCAAACTTTTTTATCATTCGTGTATGCAAATTAAGGTAAAAGGATACGTAAACTTCTGAATCTTCGCAGTGCTATCTTGTAGAACTATATACTCGTACATCGTACGTCTCCTAGAGTGTACGTACAGAGAAAGAGTGTCCAATATTTGCTACATACGAGTATTTCCTATCGGCACTGAACGTAGACAAGTCACCGCTCCGGCGTCCGGAAGCGTTCTCCAAATATTGGCCGACGCCAATGATTTTTATCCAATTACGTGTTCGCATTATTTCCAAACATCGATTTTATCGAAGAAATTGAATTCCCCGGCCGAGAGGCGGCCGCGCCGCCCGGGTCGCGATGCGCGCGGAGCTCGCTCGGGCCATCGCCCCGCCATCGATTATGTGCCTCATATCCGCACCTACTATTTAGATACAGTAATTAACAGAAAATAAGTTTACATTCTCTTTGAGCTTCGATGACATATAATCAATAATCATAATAATGATCATATAAAGTGATATGTGAGTGCCGGGCGCTTTGTTATTTTATATAATTGGTACCTTTTTTACTTTGTATAGTTTTCGTAAGTGATATTTGAGCTATAAAAAATTCAGCTTTTATAACAAAAATATTGACAAGTACAAAAATTACCTATCCCTAGAACCGCCCTCCGGTCGGAGCCGTGCAGGGGAAACGTTTTTCCTTTAACGAAGAGTGCAAACGAACACTTAGCGATATGGTGAAAAGTGGAAAAAAAATTGCGGCCTAAGTCAGTATCGCTTTTTTTGAATCAAAGAAATATTATATTTTTATAAACGGCCTCGCTCGCTCGGCGCCGAGTCCCGAAGCGTTTCGAGAAATAATTAGAGTAAAAAGTGCTAAAACGGTGTCGCCGGCCGCTGAGGGCGCGCCGCTCTCTCCGCGATTCGTGCTACTCCGGCGGCAGTCATTACGCCGGCGAGCGCTGGCCGCCCCCGGCCGCCCGAACCTCCGCTCCACTCTATGCCTATAAATGTACTTCCACCGCGAGACCATTTAAAACGACGTCACTCGTGAAACGCAAACTGATTGACGGTAGAACGAGATGCGTGACCGTTAAGACGATATCTGTATACTGGAGGCGGTCATCTCAGTCCATAAGTTATAGGCGAGCGGTTTGGACTCTGGGGGCCCGGCTTCAATTCTGGCAAGCAACTAACTCTACTACAAACTGCGTTTATAGTCACCCCCGCGTCCTCCTCTCCTGTACTCTCCGCAGTCTCACTGTAAACTTAGTAGAAGAAATATTTGATGAAGGAATGACCTTGAGATATAAGCGATTATCACTAGCTGTCATTGGAATAGATGAAAAGGAAACTAGGTAGTCTTTAATAAACATATTTATAGCTGCTTCTAGTCTCATTAACAACTTTTCCTAAGTGACAGTCGTAGACCTAGCACAGTTCGCAGTCGACGGTGGCGGCGGTCGCCTCTGACTGCTGTCTGTCCGTGTGCTACGATCTTTAAAGAACAATATACGTTTCGGTAACAACTCTATATACAAATCCTGTTCTCGTTTAACACAAATACAAACGGAGCATTTATATAAGTATCGTGGTTCCACTTTTTATTCTTCTACAGATTATTGATATTAAAATGAACACTAATTAATTCTCGCGGAGTAGAGAAATACTGTTACTGAGGCTCGCGGGGCGCGACGCACGCGCGCCGCTCGCAGGCACGCACGCGTTCGTACGGCCATGTGCAACAATAACGCTATTTATCATTGCAGAGCAATTAGGTTAAGTACACTTAGCCTAATTACTACGAATATAAAAATCCTTATTTTAAAAATCCCAGAGAAAATGTTAACTAACGCGGTCGGTGGTCTAACTTTAGAGAATTTGTTCGCGCCCATAAAATGATACCCGCGGCGTCCGGCCCACGTGACCGGTGCACCCATTGTAGGAAAATATTTAACTTCACCCGTTTACTTCCATGTCCTCTTCCGGCAACAGGTTTATGGAAAGTTTCTGGCAACTTTGCCCCCCTTAAAAATGATAGAAAATCGACACATTTTCCTGAAAATTTCTAAGGAAGACAAATTTTATCGATCTTTTGGATAATCGCAAAAGAAAATTAATGTCCCTTAATGTATTGGCATAATTCAAGTAATTCAGAATACATAGCACTGAACATTGTCAAGACCACTTACCGATTCATACTCAAACCTAAATCTCAAATCTCAACAGATCTCTCAGGTCTCTCCGGTCTCAGGTATAATTGAATTCCTTTGTTCTTGCCGTCGACGGAAGCTCCGCTGTCACCTTATTATACCATATTTAGATCTGTCGATTTCGAGCATATCTCCTCGATTATCCAAGATGTTATCTATAATATTTGATCTTATCTTTATTATTTATAGTGAAAAACGTAAAGCTAGATCATTTGTATATTTCAAGAAGAACGAAGAAAAAAACAAGTGAACAATATTCTTATTGACACAGAGCTATAGCTTTTTCTATTTCAAAAAAGTTTCGATATCAATAAATAACAATCTTTAACATTAAACAATAATAGGGGCTGAATTATAAAAAAAAAAACAAAAAAAATACAAAACATTTATTTGTATAAATTGTACTTTACAGCATATATAGGCTTCATTGCTGTTGGGGTCAATACTCTGAGAAGTTCTGTTTTATTTTTTACTATTTTGGTTGTTTCCGACTGGCGTTGGCCCGTTCTGCCCGGCCTGTTGTGTGTGGAATAAATATTGTTTCTTTATGATGCGAAATTTATATCCACATAGTACCAATTCCAGTTTCTCGTCTAATCTCCTAAAAACACTAGACCAAATTAAAGTTATTATAAGTTTCTTCTGGTTATTAATTCCTCTTACCGATAGGAAGATTTATAGGAATTTATAGGTTCCGGGAACACGGCAGCTCTGGGAATCGAACAATAGCAAGTAAGATCAAATCACTTTGTCACAACTCAATATTCGTACAAAATCCTCAATAATTTGTACGAAAGTATAAAAATTATAAACGTATTGATTCCTTCAAACAAGAATACCGAGAGAGATCCACACGAATCAATGTTTTGACTAGTGAAGGCGAACGGTCCAAATATTATCATGAGTGAGCATAACTAGCCGCCGTGTGAGGGAAGGGTGGCTCGCACTGAATACAATTTTGCAGCACGTTTTCGTTGCAGAAATACGACCGCGCATAGATTGTTTGTTAGCCAACTATAATAGTCACGGGGCCGTGTCTAGACCGAGGCTAGTGTTGTAAGCAAAAAATATCATAAAGCGGACGGCAATCTGAGATATGATCATTAAAATATTGGCCGCGAGCCAAACTACTACAGCAAAAGCGTAGCTCTCGGCTCGGTACCGTCATAGTCTATTTTGCAAATTGGGAGAGCGCGTTGCCTAAATTGGATGGCAAATTAATGAAGACACAATGAACAACCCTGACAAAGTACATTCGGAAGTTTAATATTGTGTCGGAAGCATCACCCACCGCTCAACAGGCGACATAACAATCAGAGATGCAGAATAAATAATAACGTAATAATATGATCTTTCTTCGATTCTTTTAATACTATTCGCTCCTGGTTTGTCGAAAAAAGTGTTAATTACACTTATCCAGCAGCAGACAACTTCCAGAACGAGAGGGTACTTTACACAGTACAGAAAAGAATCCGACGCTCCAGGTCCAATATTGTTTATTCATTTAATTATACAACTCTGAGGTAATTACATTTGCTCTCCGTTGCTTTACAATATTTCTTTTGTATTTCTATTAAAAGTTCAAAAGGAAAAATTTAATCGTTTTGTTTGATGTTTAACGGTTTAATGATTTTCACACGCATTAGTGTTTTCCATTGGACTGTATTGAATCCCTTAAATGGCGGCATGCGCCGTGTGATACCGTGTCGCCCGCGTTAGTCGCGTGGGTGTGCGGGCGAGTGATCAGCTCTCAGTGCTTTGAAGTGGTAATTATGTCTTTGAATCTACAGATTTAGGTACCTACTTGCACCTGAAAAGTTTTTTGTTAAATTCGTGCTTTTCGTTAGATCACCATTGTTTCATAAGAAACTAATGTTTGTAAAAAAATTGGCGAAGAGGTTACTGAAAAAATTGCTTGCTAGTATTATTTGTTTTTGTTACAAAAACATAATGTATAACTACGAGTATAACATGTCAACAATTCACAACTCGAGTGTCACCGCGTTGATATAAATGCCACTTCCAAATTATTCGTAGTCTAAGCAGCCACACGGCTTTTGGCCTTTTACACGTAATGATGATTACAATAAGTATTACAACGCAGCATTGTGAATAGTCGCACTTCCATATTTAATGGTGGACTCCATGGACAAGACGCGAGCCTCGGGATCCAGAACAGATGAATAAGTTCATGTTTCAAATATCTGTTCTACCATGAAACGAATCCGAATATTGTTATTAACCACCGTCTTTTTGAACTTGTCTTCTGAAAATAAATTGTTATTACTACTTACTACCCCGGCGCCCTCTACGCTGAGCACCATATCTTCACAATCACCGGCGGCCGCCGTGTAAAAGGGGTGGTGGATCCCAGTCGTATTGCAGCAGATGTGCCGGTCGCTGGCTCTAACTGTACAGTCATATCTGAGCTCAATAAACAACTAATAACAAATTGATGGTCCAACTTTACGAACTTCCACTCGGATCCGAACAAGTTGCCTTGAAATTAATTGAGAACGGCCATTTTGTGGCGGACTATCCCTTGCTCCGACGACATATATTTTGCTCAACTTTCTCCCTGAAATTTCCCACACGGAACAATGGTAAGTAGTTGGTTTTCTACATTGCGTCGTGCGCTCTTTGGTTAGGGCTGGCTAGATAAAGAAAACGGGCATTGTATAAAAGTAAATGTTTCTTGTTGAAATCGGAAATGGAAATAGTTAAAAAGGATATGTCTCCTATGTAGCCAATTAAGGCAGGAAACAATTTAGCGTGTGATATGGGGCTTACCGGACAGAACTATTTATTTGACCACTAGTGCTTGTTTTTAAGTTTCCTGTTTTATTCTCGTAGCGAGCGCCAATATTATTATTAGTACAATCTTTGTGTTTTATTTAAACATAGATTGGATGGTTTTAGGAGACCTTCAAAACTACTGTTTCATTTAAAGCCAAATTTAAAATCGTTCGAAAGTACTTCACGCATTATGACACGATATGGTCATTAATATCATGAAACGGTCAATTCCGATCAACGCCTGGAGCCCGCGTAATGCAAATATATTTCAAAGTAAAATAATTCCCCTATTATGAAATTTCGTCTTGCGCTCGGCGAAGCGGAGCGGGCTACGTTTAGTATTATTTAAGTGGCGAAAATCGACGGAAGCCATCATTATGGTCCATTTATTCGAGTGAATCTCAAACAACGCTGTTCAAACGAACAACTGTCAAACTTCCATCAAAGCGTATTGTTTCCACTAATTAAGGAAGAACCGACTTCACCGTCGGCCGCAAATAATGAACACGATACATTATTCCACCACTATTTTTGAATTCTATCACAATTAGAATCTTGCGAGTTATTATTATGAACTAAGTCTGGACTGTCTTCGGCCGCTTTCGATAACAATCTTTAAGTCAGTCAAAATGCTTTAGCGTTAAAAACTTCCGCCATACCGTCCTGCCGACGACAACGTGCGGGCTACGCTCCAGGCTACCAGCGATACGTAACAAGTAAACTGCTCGGTACCTTAATTTCTAAACAACTTTTTGCATTTTTTTAACCTTTTCCGAGAATCACATAATATTGTAATCCTTTCTTCATTCTGCCGACCCCAATATGATAACAAAAGAGCATAACAACGGCGCCTTACCCGGGCTCGCGGCTTCATTGTTGCCCGCGAGCCTTGTAACGCACGAACATTACGAGTGTTTTCACGTTCAATTGTTACAGTTAACGTATGAGGTCTTGTACAAAATACAGACTGGACGATCTTAAAAATACAAACTGCACGTTCCGGAGAATATATTCAGAATTTTAAAGAAAATGTCCGTACATTATATGAATTAGAATTGCATGACAGCCGTATATCGCACGCTTCGCCTTTTTATGTGAGGAGAGCGGCGAACGTGCAAATTACTGTCGCGAGCCTTATGCATCGACAAGAACTGGGATGGACCTGCCGGGGTCGGCGGGTCAGTGTTAGCCGTCAATAACGATATTAGTGAGTGTCGATTTATATGCAGAATGCAGAAAGTCATCACGCCGGGTTCCCGACGGGGATGACGGTAAGCAACGACTGCATAATATCCGAGCATACGGACCTGAACTCGTTCTGCATAAGATCCTCCTAAACATATACTCGTATGTTTACATTGAAACTAATTATTGGAACCGTATTATGCAAATCCTAACCTCTCACTTTGCTTACTCAATATATATCGTGTACGGGGCATTTAGTTTCCTTTTCATTGGCCGACGTAACTCCATAAATTAGCAACAGGCGGGCAGTCGGCCGCGCCTGGCACTAAGCCTGCGCCTGAATAAATCCCGGCGGCCGCGCGGGCTCCGTACAGCCGTACATCATCTGTTCCGTGAGTTATTTATTTAGTTTCATAGCCAGCACTCCATATTTACATCCGCTTCAAAAGTGTTTACTTGTCACTATTGAGTGCGATAGCGGTACTGCAGTGTGTGTGAATTGAATTAGTATTATGTGTGCCGTGTGCTTTGGAAAGAACGGTAGCTACTATCGGTTCGGAGCGTTTCATGTCTCGCTTCTCCAGCTTTCGGCCGTAATTCTAGACTGAACTACGATTGACCTATATAGCGACCATCCAGCACAAAATACTCCACATTCGTCAAGAATCATAGCAAATCTCTAGACACGAAAATGGAATAGGAACTGTGCCCCGAGAGCCTCGTCTAAATTCGGTTTCTGATCGTTTTTCAATAACATACCTCAGTTGAACTATCTAGGTTTCTCTCTTAATCAATACCACTGTAGACCGATCGCCTCTTGACTATGGCAGTTGGGTAGTTACTTTCTATGGTAAAAATGCTATAAAAACGCAGTATTTAATTGACATTTTTTTCCAAGTCTGGCTACTGACCTAGAGCGTGGATATTGTATACATGTGTAGTTTTCATCGGTTCGGGTTTCAGTAACAGTACAGTCTTGCTATATGTGGCGATCAGACGACAGTGAGTGTTATGCCAAAGTATCCTTATTGCTGTAAGATAATCTACTAAAGTGTTTAAGCCGCGGCTGCGCTGTAAGTCGCGAGGCGAGCGCAGAGCGACCGTTGTTCGTGTCATTCATTAAACACTAAGCTGTTTTCATTTCGCTCCGGCAGAACTTACCTCGTTAGGCACGCCTTTGAAAAATGTAGTTTAGTACCCACCGAGAGCTACGCACGAGTAGATGTGGCTACATTATGTAATTTTTAATTCCTTAATAGTCAAGCGTTTGGCGCGTTCGTAGCGAGTGTACCCAGTGAGTACCGAGTAATCCTCGCTTCGGGCAACGCTGACGCGTGTCTGTTAGAATATTACTCCTTTTCTTCCGCTTCGAATTCTTTACAACTTCTCAGCTAATATGACATTTGTTGTATCGATTCACTGTATTTCTCGATTCATACACATGATTGAATGAAGGCAACTCGGTCGATTTACTGTGTGACTTTATGGCTATTCGCCGTGGAACAGCACAATAACATTATACGTTGAAAAATATCTATCTGATCGATTCCTTTGTCTGTGGCATCGTCCGACGCAATTTGTTCGAACTTTCCGAAGTGCAGTCGCTCGCCGAGAAGTCTCGAGGACTTGTAATAAGTTGCAATACTACAGTTAATGACTAGTTAGCTAGGTTTAATGGGATAGAGTGAAATTGAAATTACATTAGCTACGTGTGAACTATCTGTTGTTGACCAAATAGAATAGACACTGGAAGACGCGGGAGCCTGACGGAGTATATAGAGAGTATTGAATACAGAAAAAGCACGTCAGGTCTGTAAGGATGTAAGTTACGATATTCGACATTCGATGCGCTCTACCTACCCCGTTAGAAATCTGGCGCGATGAGTAATATTTATATCAAATATCAATCATTCGGAAGCGTGTCTTTGGCGGCCATGTTGTTACGACCGCAACCGATTGCGATAAGTCACCGCACTAACACTTGGAGCGACCTTTCGGTCCGGCGGTTGGAGAGCCTGACTACTAAATCGGAGATCGCGCGTTCGATTCCCGCTCGGGACAAACGTTTCTGTAATCATTTGTTCTGGGTCTGGGTTTCATTAAAATATCTTGACGTATGGATATCATTACCATAATCCGTCATTCCATTCCCTAATATAGAATCAGATAGACCCGTGTTCATCGTTGTAATCGTTTCTTGAACGGAATATTATTCTGTTGTTAAAGATTACCGGCTTAAAGACAAACAACGTTGAGTGATTCCGACCAAATGAAACTGAACGCGAATCGTTTCTTATTCATTGCGTTCGAAACTAACTTCTATGGCATGAGAGCGTCCGCCGCGAGCTGCCTGCAATCGGCTGGAATCGGTTCCAATTCGATGCTTGTCATATTAAATTTAAATTACTTATTTCTTGGCTGGCGCGGTTCGTTCGAGTGGTTTCTCCCGGCCTCTACTTGTTGAACTTTCCAATTAGCCCGGCTGCAGTTCACCTGAACTTCTGGAGTTAGTCCGCTACCCCGGGTAGCGTCACGTCCCGCGGCCTGCAGCAACTCCGCGAGACTGATTAATATTTATTCGTTTCGTTATTCCAGTATGTTACACGTAATGTATTTAAAACTGTCGTTTCATTCCATGTATAGACTAAACACGAGTGGTCTCCGTTCCCTGCATCTTGTCTATAATAGACAAGATGCAGGATGTCTATAATAGACAAGATAGTGTGTAACTATTGAAACTAATAACTATTTTAGTAACTTAGACACCATCAAAACTGAATTTTTATTAATATTTATCAAAGTAACGTAAATCTCTAATTTCAGTGGTACTTACGACACTGCCCGCAGGTTTGGCACGGTGTGCTATTACTGCTAACTAGTTTAAACATGGCTCAAGTATGCAGATCTCTTGCCTGTATGCATATCGTTGTAGTAACTTGCGATGCAGACTGATCTTAAAATGGGATACTTAAGTCGTAGCATGTATTTATCGCTTATAAGACTTACTTTAACTTTGGTTTTAAAAAAATGTTTATATGTGTACACCTATAGATGGCTCTTTCCAGGAATACTTAGAAATATTTGGAACATTTCAACAAACAATTTTATTTTAATACAATAAGTTATGTCTTTACTAGATTGCAAAATGACGACGAGTAATATGACAACTTGATTCAAAATACAAAGCATTTTATGCATTGAGTGGTAGAATCTGTATACGGTTCGCCCGGGGAAGTACCACCGCCACACCTATTTCTGCCGTGAAGCAATTGTTTCT
>DWUN01002718.1:0-13283 GCA_018249975.1 Passova gellias
TAGGTGGTGAGCCTATTGCCATGCACCGGGCACACATCCAGACTCTGAGTCACTACTAGAAATTGTAAATTAGAAAACTGCAGCAGTACCCAACCCGGGATTTGAACCCAGGACCTCCCGATCGGCATAATTTATATTTAGATAATCACATACCCATTGCAGTAGTTTCAATTGTTCTATTAATTAATGGTATGTACGGTGATATGTGATATGTATTCCATTGCAGTAATTTCAATAATGTAATAATAAATAATTATAATTAACAGCATTTATTGTTTAATGTGCATATCAATCCATTTAAGTTAAGTTAAATCTTTTATATTACTAAGTGATAAGATTTTGGTTTTGTGGGAAAAGAAACGTGTTATGTTGGAATGTTGGATCCAACACAGGAATGCGTAGATGTTGAAGATAGCACACGGTGCCACGCCGTCTGGGCCTAGCGCGTGAGGTGCGGTGATCGATTGGATTTTTTACCCTAATGGGATTTGGAACATCCTAATGATGTTAAATTTTAAGATACAAAATAAGAGTTATGATATGTTTTTTCAATTACTGACAAGACTTCTAAGCATATTCCTCACCTTTCAGAGAATAGCAATAAAGAGAGTCGAATGGAAAATTGATTTTTACTTACATTAGTTGCATGAATTATAACACTTGATGCTAGGAATAGTTTTTTAAGAAAATAACATACTTGTATAATAAACGTTATGCTTATTTATCTTATTGCACAGCTATATGTTCTGTTTGGGAATCGAACCCACGGCCGCCCATTTAGCAGCCAGCTCCTCTACCCGCTAGACCAAAAGGCCAGACTCTTGTTTATCTCACGAACACATCGAGATACAATCGTTATAATATTATAAAAAATTGTATAGAGCATACTTTCTCTTTTCTGAAACGTGAAATAATTTAAGTTACCTTCCATTTGGTAACAATTTACGAAGTTAATTGCTTACACACATTTTTAGTGGTTTAATATGTGGACGTATAAATGTAATAGTACCTACATAATATAATTGCATTGCCATTGCGACGTGTGTACGTTACATGGTGCATTCACCCGGTGCGGGGCAACAACAATTAGTGCTGGAACAATAGGAACAAGCTGCGGTAATGACGCTTACGTAAATTAATTTAAATATTGAACTCTTATTTTACGGGCAACCTCTATTAAAGCACGTTACAATTTTAAAGCGGGTTACAATATTTCCTGATACCGTTACCTGATTTTCGTTTTACAATATTTGAAAGCTGTTAGTTTATGTTTTTATTACTGTTTATTTCAAAGTGTGTTTGATATATAATTTATATTTATATCATATAAAATAAAGTTAAATAATAATTTGTACTGTCAATAATTTTTTTTTTTTTTTCTTATGATTAACTTTACTTTATTCTCATAAATTTATAAATACCATTTCATTTGAAATATTTCTCTAAATAAGGAAATAATAACTACAATTGATACATTTCATAAAAATTGACTTCATAACTTTTGCACGTATTACCATGAACTTACATAATATCGTATCAACATATTATTTTTAACGATTTCGCGGTAAAGTGGGGCCGTGAATGTAAAAATGAAATTAAAAACAAACCATTAAACCATTTTATACGAGAATCTCTAACAAGGCCGCTTCCCTTAACCGGATCGGGAGCACACCTGGGTACTCGAAATTTGCCCTAAAAGGTCCCAAACGACAATCCCGTCCAATATCGACTTGACGTATGTACCAAGTGCGTACGAGACAAATTGTGTTTTAACTCTACATAGATATGAACGATATTTGATTGGCGTTGTGCGATGTTATTGGTAGCGATTGGACATAAGTCGTTCCGGAAGCAAGGAGTGCCGAGATGGTAGATTTTAAAAATGGAACGTTTGATTTGCATTTGAATAAGAGCCCCCGGCGACCCAGGTGCGGTGGTACAGTCGGACTCCGAAAGTTTTCGACATTTTTTTGCTACGAGGTGGCAAACATTAATATGAATGCCCATCTGTAATGGCCGTTGTTTGTCCGCTACGATTAGCATGCGAATCAAATATTGAGTTAGAGTTTACTTGCAGCTCATAAAACTTTCAATGCTACGCGCATAGATCCTCCCATTTTTGTAATGTAGTTAATATATGCCGTATTTTGTTTTAGTTATTTCTACATATTTTGTTGTTTACATTAAATTCTTTTCGCAAATAGATTTTTTTAATACTTAATGTGTTGTATGTATGTAGTATACGGTTCTACTGTCTGTTAATATAAGTACGGACCAATTTTAATACCTGCCATATGTTGTTAATTTTTGATAAAAAACGATAAGCATTTAAATGTTTTATGAAGAAAGTGATTATGTATTTGATTGTACTTTCATTAGGTTTTTGAGTTCCATGAGTTTTACACAACAATCCCACAAGGGCGATACACACGTGTTACTCACTTATGAATACTTCTAGTTACTCCTTCCGGACATTATTATGTAAGTATGTATGTATCATGTCCATTTTATATAACGAAAGTTCTATATTATTGTTATCCTAATTTATTTCTATGCTGTCAATATATTTCTGTAGATAAATGTTAAATGAAAATATCTATTGAACATTGAAACTTTAATATCTATTTTAATGCCTGATTGTCATTTTGAAACGTGTGTACAATATGCGTTTCGCCAAGTTTGTTAATTGCAATTTAGAATAACAATTGATTCCAGCATCGGATAAAAATAAAATAAGTACCTATGAGTGCAGTAAAAAAAACGATGAGCTTGGGAACGTAATAAGACGAAAGCGTCCACTACACGTAATATTTTTTTATCCTTCAAGTAGGGCGTGTTCGAGGCAACGACTCGGTCTTGTTCTGCCCCCATTGTTTGTTGAGTTTTTATTATTATCTCGAACAAAGAGCGCGTAAACGGTAGCACAAGCGTTATCGGTGCCTGTGATCAACCTTATACTACAATTTTTTTCTCTCAAATTACATCTTCGAACGAAAACCGAGATTCGTTTGTGCGGGCGCGATATGCGATCTGCTAGGATTTTTTCTCGCGCGCCATTCAGTTGGCGCGGAGCCTGACGTGACTCCGATGGGTTTTTGTTTTTCGACGTGGGAACGTGCGGTGCGGTCGGAATTGCAATTCGCGTTCTATTCGCCGTACCAATTTCGCAGATGACGTACGTAACGGCGAACGTTGGTGGATTTTTGAAGGAAACGGTCGGACAGAGGTACTCCGTATTTCCCATTGGTC
This sequence comes from Passova gellias, assembly GCA_018249975.1. Lineage (NCBI taxonomy): Eukaryota > Metazoa > Arthropoda > Insecta > Lepidoptera > Hesperiidae > Passova > Passova gellias. The sequence continues at coordinate 3,250 of DWUN01002718.1, forward strand.
GCACTTTGGAATCCAGAAAACAAAATATAAATGACATTTTATTATTCGGTGTGGAAGTGGGTCGCCCGAGCCCTCTCTCGGAACTATTGTTGCGTAACAGCGGCGAGTGCATTTTTAAATTAGCAAAAAAAAATTATGTTTTTATAGAGGAACGTGTAAATATCTTATACGTTAAAATTTCGTTACCAAAACTGTTGATTTTGCATTTTGTTAATAAGTATTTTGTTTTTCGTTTCAACTGTTGTGTTATAGGTATAGATTATTGAGGTTATTTTAATTGAATTTTTGTTAAAACATAGTGGTAATATTTCTGGTGTGCCAAAATAATTGGGTACTTACCTCTATTTGAATTTACAGCAGTTATTTTTAAAATATTTGGAAAAATATTAAAACTTTCTGCCTACCCCTTTAGGTGGCGTAATGGTATAACCACAAAACTGATATCGGTTAAATCAATCATTAAAATATAGTTTTAGGATAAAGTCGTTGTTCTGATATATTCATATAATTATTTATAATTAATTTATTATTATTATTATTTATTCAGTCAGCGTAAATAGCGCTGATATTTGAGCTAAGTTATTAGTGCTTTGTGAAAACAAAAACGGAATGTGAAAGTAGCCAGCCACTTGTTAGGTCGCTTTCCCTTCGCATACAGTGGGACACAATGGCCTCGTAAATTACAATCTCAGTATATGACAATGTTTGAGTACGTTTTAAAACAATCCGGGACGCACCAAACAAGTTCAATATTAATCATTTCTTCGTTAATATTCTGAGAATATGCATAGGTATGTTATTAAAAATAATATAAGTTCAATTTTATTCGTAAAAACAACAGCCTGTATTATTACGTAATTTCATGACATTGATGATAACAGTCCAATCTTAATAATTTCATTATTGCACATCATTATCTTAATTTATATGCAACTTATTATGATGATATGAAGAATGAATCGAAATGAAAACAAATGCAATAACTTTATGTTATACAAGTGCTTGTATGAAACGAGGAAACTATTATATAACTTTGAACTCTTTAAAAACTGGGTGAATTAAAATTTTGACGCAAACATGTTATGCTAGTACGAATGTCGAAGGTAAAAATTTTTCAGCGATATTACGTTTTTCAAATAACGTTACGTTAGAAGTATTAAAGCATTTATTCTTTACAATATCCAACGAAGATATAGATGGCGGTAGAGAGAGATAAAACGGATCGTCTACGTAGTTTGCATCGTAGACTCATGATTCTTCAACGTGCTTAGCGTGTATGTTGCCAAAAAGTTATGAACTATGTAAGAGGGGTCTTGGAATAACAAACGCGCGGAACTTGTTACCGACGCGCCGCGAACCGTGGCTCAACTATTGACCTCGTTAGTTCGAACAAAACGCCACCGGCGCACGTAAAACAACCGCGCCACTTGACGTTCGCCTTTTCCTCTCAAAAATAACTCATCTCGCCTTTTCACGAGGTGTCATTAAGTCTGTGGCTTTGTGCCGCGGCCGCTCCCGCTCCCGCGCCCGCCACGCTCTCCGCTCCGTGCGGTAATGACGCGCCACTCAACGCCCGGTTGTTTTTTACCTCATTAACAAAATGCTTTTCGCGATTAATGTTTGCACTACGATTACGGTAAATATTCTCGCATTGTGCGGAACAACGAGGATGAGTTTCTATTTGGTGACCGGATGTTATAGACATACTTATGCTCTCACATTAATTATTACATAGATTCGTTTATTAACAGACATACTTTATGAAATAGATAGTACTATAATTATAATTTAATTAACGCTTTCGATTAATTATATTGACGCAGTGTACATAAATCTGAGCAATTTCGCATTATACGAACCAAAAATAGCACTGGGGAGGAAGCGGCGTTATTAATTTTATGGCCAAATATTTTTCGCGAAGAAAATGTGTGGACAATAATTTTTGATTTTCCTGGAAGCAGCCCTCGAGCCGACCTCCGTTCTTTTAATTACTGCGGCGCCCGCCCAGGCCTCGAGAAAATATTTAGTCGCGTCCGCACCAGCCCTCTGTAATTACTAATGACCTTATGTTTGTGTATACTTTCATATATTATGAAGAATTAATTTTAGTTTACGTTAACTGCCATTAGGTATATATTTATTATGTTTAGATTTTAGTTGGCACGGAATTATCTAGTATGTTTAGTGTGTTTTATAATTTCAAGTAAATTTCTATGCTAGATACTTCAAAGTAGCAAGCTGAAAAACGTATCAGACAATTAGCAAGTTTTCTTAATGCTATTCTCTCTGACTGAAATTTTAAATTGACATAGCTTTCCCGAACTTCCAAGAATTCAACTTTATGTGTTGTTTATAAGAGATTCGGTGAAGCTAATATACACAAGAAATACACCATTTAAAAATTGTTTTCTAAGCATTCATTTTCTAATTGCAGATTTAAAATTTACCTTCTTTCTCGTGTAATTAATCTGAAGACGGATCATGAGTTTAACAACGAGAAAAATATACAATGGCCATTATAACTTTGGTAACATTTCTTGAAATTGAAATAGGTCAAAGTTTTTTGACCGACCCCAAAAAGGAGGTGGTACTCAATTCGTCTGTAATTTTTTGTTGACACCGACTCCAAGAATAACAATAATTGTACCTTGAATTATTTGTTTACTTTTTAGTGCATATTAATTAGTTTTAGAATAGTTTACATATGAAGTGGATTTTTATTTTTTCATTAAAAGTTTATTTTATTTAAAGAGAATACACAAGGAACATCGTCATACGTCATTTACCACGGCGACGGAAAAATAAGAGGAAACACTCGGAACAAATTAGAGCCTGGCTTCCGCAATAAGAGTGGCCAGGGCTCCCTATTAACTGAAGCCCATATTGTTGTATTATTTTTTCATCTGGCCTGCCTTCCGGCGATATTACGCATTCACTCCCACTGCCACCGGTCGAGCCAAGTATGAGAAAAACTGTAAGATCTAAACGCTTTGAACGATTCGTAAGCTAGACTAACTGCTAACTACTTGGTCGATATTAAGTAATTGTTTTCAACTAATGCCTCGTTATCAGTAATCTATCCCACATCTTGGGGGCTTTTGGGAGTTCGTAGCACTCAGATATCAATGAATGAGTTAAATATATCCAAATCATAACGAAGAGAATGAGAATGAAACCATAGCTGCCATACATCTAAAAGTGGACTAAGATGTGCTGACAGTCAATCTTTACTAGTTGGAAAGACAACTTGAGAATGATAAATTATGTGATAATATAAAGTGCATAATAAATAATACTAATATGGACAGATGTAGTATATTAATATTAATTAAGTCATTCACTATTAACAAGAGGCGAGAAAGCGCATATTATACGTATATAATTCATCGGCAGCTATTAAAATGGTTAGTTAAGTCCGATGAAAAGCAATTAATCGATCGCGGCTCTTCACATTAATTTCATAGCAATTAATATATACGAGCGATTCGACAATTAATTGGTGCAAAAAGAGCCGGGGATCCGCTTTGGAGTCGCAACGGAATCGCGGCGGGATCGCAGTAAATCACGTTCGCACAATGCCGGCAGGTGGCGGCGGCGTCGCACGATAATGCTCGCGTTTAATTACGCGGAATAATTAGTGAACGGAATATTTTCCGGGCCCTAACTATCTCCGCCGTCTTCCGGCGATAACTAGGCGGTAATTGCGGATTAACCTCGCATTCAGAAATTTAATAGGTGCTCGAATAGATGCCAACACTGCCGCAATGGAACCCCAATAACGCTATTTGTTTAGTGACGTCGAATTAATTGTTTCCCGGAAAACATTCTGCCTTTGAACGCTCTGGCATAAGCTGTTTACGAACTTTGTATTCAGTATTCGAGCGAAACTCCCTATTGACACATTTCGCTCGATACAAATATTTGAGTGATATGTTATTTGAAATTAGAAAACGTATTTATCCCGCGGAAACGTATCGAATTCGAAATGTTGGATAATAGGAAAAATTTAATATCGTAAAGTAAGCTCAACTGAACAAGCAATATTTTAAGCCGCCCAGCGGCACCCAGTGGCGATTGTTTTAGATCGCGTCCTGCGGGAGCATCCGCGCAATATTGCGCACGTCGCGGCACGTGCTGCCAATGTAATTTGCGCTTTATGGCACGTGAATAATTCGCGATAATCCCCGCCCTCCCGCCGCCTCCCCGCCGCCGCCCCGCGACGTCTCCACGGCGACGTTTGATCTCGATGATAGAAGGTGAAAAAAATAATAATATAAGCGCATTTGCCGCTCACCTGCGACAATTCGTCCGAAGTGTAGTTATTACCGACCCCCGAGGGTGGCTAGTTGAGCGTAAACTTTTGATATCGGCGCGAAATATTAATTTCTCAACGCCAATAAACACCGGAGCGTACGTAATGCTGGCAAATTAAGCTGAGTGCCTTTAATATTATTTTGTTGGAGATTTTAATTATGGCGCGATATTGCCTCGCAGTGCCGCCGATGGAAATTATTTTAGAGCTAATTAATTTTGTTTTGAATGGCTTAGGTCGGATCGGTCCGATATTGCAACAAATTTGCCATAAAGTATCGATACGTAACAAATGGGTGATCTATGTTAAAATAGATATTTGGGATTGGTAACAGATAATCTCCTAGTCATATAAAAACTCTGTACCGCAGCAAACTTACTGTCTCTGTCTTCTAGAAATACGGATTAATCACCATCAATAAATCTAATGTAACTATAGTAAGATATACCCGCAGTGTTATGGGATTATTTTTAATCTCAACTATACCCCTTTGTATCCAATCTACTTATGGGCAACTATTATCAAATCTATTAAACAAACAACCTGCTTGTACAATTTGCGAATAAAAAAAAGACAGAGAATTTCATTTTCGGAACGTTTCCATTGAAGAGCAATTACCAATATTACTTAGTAGTGCTTTGAACGCCAGATGGCGTTGGGGTGATCATTTAAAAATCACTGCACATTGTTCGGAGCGCAACTAATTGCAGGGAAAGTGGGGTCGAATGGACTCCCGGACTAAATCATTTTCTAATAGAAACTTGGTACCTACTCACTAGTACGAGCGCTTTGAGTTTTGTTTTGATTGCGATTTTTGTAGGCGCCCTTTCAAGTACGCAAACATAATAAATAGGTAATTACTTGGGTTTTTGTTCATTGTATATAATAATTTTAACGGCGGTTGTATAAACAAAAATCGTAGTTTTACACCGATTACGGTTTTAATATAACGTAAAAAAGTAGTACAAAAAGATTTATTCTAGTAGGTATTCCATCATTTGCTAATCAGTCATCATAATTATGAAGTTCGCATATTGTATTTTAATCATATATGTTCTGTTGTTTCAGTTCGGATGGGATTACCTTGATTGCTAAGGAATGCTGCTGTTAAAATGTAAGTTGGTATAGTTTGTGAGACAGCTAACACCTACCTATACAAGGTGTCAATACAAACAACAGCATATCCATACATATTACTACAAAATTACTTGTCGAATTATTGTGTATTCCTTGTTGACTTTGGTATACATCCATGCCTTTCAGATTCCATAATAAAATGCATTACATTATCAAATTGATTGACCCGCTGATCCAGTCGTTAGTGACCGTACTAGTGGTGTTCGTGGGTTCGATTCCCACTGCACAACTATATGTTTGATGACCGCGAGTATTTATATTGTAACTGGATGTAGGAACAATGTAATGCTTAATTTGAGACATATTATCTAGAACTAAGTACTCATATCTATAGGGTATATTTTTAGCACACAAGAGTATCTGCTTATCTAGAATTACATTTTTCTATGTCATGGTGCGATTTTCACGTGTACAATTTAAGAAACGCTTTTTATGTGCACTAGGCCTTAGTTTTAATATATCGCTCAAACTGCATGCAATTAATATCAATACAATACATACTTAAGCATCGGCGTTACTGTAGCTGTAAGTAAGTATGTAGATCAATATTTATTTCAATACTTAAGTATACAGATGATTGCTCTATAATACGAGGTAGGTATGTATGTATTAATGTATATTTTATTTTAATGTGTTTAAATCTTATTCCTTTGTGTGAAGTCTGCCAATCCGCACTTGGCCAGCGTGGTAGACTATGGCCTAAATCCTTTTCACTATGAGAGGAGACCCGGTCTAGCTGTGGACTAATAAAAAGGGTAGAAAAAAAACTTTTGTGTATAATAACTTATGTTATAAAATGTGACGTAATGTTTTTTTAGGATTACTCTTTGTATTTTAAGGTGATTTACCGTCATAACATGTATTTACAGGACGCAGAATATTCTGAGCAACATGTTTGAAAATTATTTTTCTGATTTATTTCTGATTCTATGTATTAAGGAGCAGTGCATGCTTGTATTATTGTTCTCTTTTTCAGGTAACTTTTCAATTCGATACAGTAAACTATTATGTTGTAGGATTTTCAGGTGCGTCAAATACACTGGTTACATCTAAACATAAAGACGAAAAGATATATATATATTTTAAGAATAGTTTCTTGGTTGAAGACTTCGTTTATGTACAGATTTGTATACGACATTAATCTAGTTTTGGTCTTAATATTAACAGGAATGAAATACGGGATGTACTTAAATATATGATCACACTACAGAAGTAGGTACAATGAACACAGTTACCTACATGGTGTTCCAGTTATTGTTAGTCGAGGGGATCGTGGTTCGATTCCTGGCGGGACAAATTAATGCAATGAGCACATTTGTTTGCTTTGTGTCTGAGTATAATAAAAATACCTATATAAGTAGATATTATTTAATATATTTATATTGTGTGTTCATTAGCTATCCGGTTACCATACACAAGCATTTGATTGTCTCATTTCGAATCGGTTAGCCGTGTGGTAATTTAATTATACATTTAACCTTTACTTCCAATAGAAGTTGTTTCAATAAAATATTCCAAGCAATATATTGATACGTATTGCATCTGCTTAATTCGAGCGCCAGAGAGCACGGTTAGTGCTGACCGTGACGCTTGAATGCGTCCACGACAATTGAATCATGTCCTATTTCCTGTGAATCACATTCATTTCCTTTTTACTCGCTCGCTCATTTGTCAATATGTTGCAGATAGATACCAATGTAGCCGTGGATTCTGGATACTTTAAAAATATCAGATTAAAACGAACGAAATACTTATGAAACGTGGTAACTTATGGCACATGAAATGCAATAAAACTGTTCTGTATGAGCATATATGGATAATTAGATGATAATTGAATTTTAAAGGTATTATATAAACGATTGGGTATTTGGATATTAGTATTAATCATTAAAGGCTGATGAAATTTGATAGTTTTTTATTTTATAATAAGCTAGCGTTTCGCCGGAATCCCGCCTGATGATAGTGTTGCTGCGCTCTAATAGATTAACTAAACATTTAATGCAAGTATATTATTTGTTAATTATGCCGTTCTAAATATTTTAATCCGGCTAGAACACCTAAGCCTGCGGAGGGACTTAAGCTCTCTCTGTGCGTGTTCTACCGGCTCTACAATGGTGAGTGTTCCGAAGAACTTTTTGATTTGGTGCCAGTGTCCCCGTTCCTCCATCGCACCACTCGCCGAAGAATGAGGTTCCATCCACATCAACTGGACTCGTGGTCCTCCACGGTTCGGTTCGCACGGTCGTTTTTACCACGCACATGTCCGATGTGGAATGAACTTCCTTCGGAGGCATTCCCGAGATGTTATGACATGGTGCTCTTCAAGTAAGGCGTAAAAAGAGCTCTCCTCGAAAGGCGTAAAAAGAGCTCTCCTCGAAAGCCGACAGTGAACTGGCGACTCCTCGGATGTTGCAAGTGTCCATAGGCGACGGTAACCACTTACCATCAAGTGGCCCGTCTGCCTGTCTGCTAGGCTAAATTATATTTTTAAAAAATCAAATAACTTTTCAACCATCATAATACAATTTTGCACTTCGTTTGATTCTTTCACATATCGATTGGCTTAGCTATTCGTTATCATATAGGGATCCATAACGTTCCTTTTTATGTCATGTCAAAATATTTTTATTTATTTATTTTTAAGTACAACCTGGCACTTTTCAAGACAAGAGTGAATACTTATTTTTTTGGCAAGCGTGCTACATCTTAGGCTGGATCTTTGCTCACCATCAGGCTAGATAGCAGTCAAACGCTTGGTATTTTAAAAAAAATTGTATTTACGAGGACATTTCGTGAAATGAACCACGTTTACGCTAGACCGCGACATGCACATTTTTGGTAACACGGACAACGTCTAATACGTATATTGGTTTTAATAATGCGAAGTGCACTCGAATTTGAATTGATTCGAAACTTTTGTTCGAATATTTTTGTATTCGATATGCCTATCTATACCAATTGAATGGGTACTAAGCGATTTATTGTTAACCTAATTTGTCTTCCCACCATACCGTCGGTTTGAAAAGAGCAACTTATTTATACATATATCCAACTGCCCCGAGACCTTGAAGCGGTAGGAGAACAAATGCAAGTATGATACAAATGAATATGTAGGCTTGCATATTTGCTACGATTTGAAAGATATTGTAGATAGACAGTGCAATAAGACACTTCCACGAGTCTTCGGAAGCAGTAATGCGTCTATAGTAATCCATGTAAACAAGACATTGAGATTTTTTCACCACAGAATATAATAGAACTTTTATAACATAAATAAAACATCTCATAGACACGGAAAGTTAAATTATGTATTGGTGAAATTGATTAAGGTAAATAATTATGATGTTATAATATTTAATCACGATAATCGTTAATTAATAATAAACATTTTTAGAATTTCGTCATTCAAAAGTGAACGATTCCTATCAATATGTTTTTTCTTTGGATTTTCTACTCATATGTCGTCTCCACAAGTGTTTGTGTAATGTAGTGAAAATAATATCGTTGTACGAAGATTGTCTAGAAGAGATACATAATATGTAAATTATTTTCATACTTAATGTAAAGCACGCTAGTTGGTCCCTGTTTCCCAAACTACATTGTGTGTAGACCCTAAGATTGATCATAAAATGTTGTTATTGTCAAACTCAGACCGGGAGGCATTAAAAGATTTAAAAGTGCAATAAATGTAACATTGTTAGCGTTTATTGCCTTAGTTCAAAAGTATGATATATTGATAATAATTGTTTTAAAGGTTAAACCCAAAACATAACACAATAACATGACGGGTTTGTTCATTGGTTAGCCTGAATGATGAGCTGCTGGTTGTAGGTTTGATTCCCACCCAAGGAACACATTTGTTGTGTATACCTAATTATGTATTTTAACATATCTACATGTAATGTGCGTTATGTGGTTGTGGTCCCTCACTGTATGATTTGTCTAAATGAGTATCTACGAGTGTGTTATATGTGTAACGTGTATGTAGCATAGGTATTGTTACATTTTATTTTCAACTAGCTTAAACGCAGTTAAATATTAAGCTTTTCCGAAGTTTATGGACGAACTTGACAATATTGTATTGGTATTTACACACTTCGGAACGTTCGCGATGCAGCAGTGGCAGCATGGCGGGTGAAACTAAAAATTCAAAATGTAAAATCGAAGTTTGCCCCCTCTACCAACAGCCTAAAACGTCATGCCAACCGAAACTATCTGGTCATTGTGACTTATCGTTCCACTCGGCGGAACAATAACCCACGAAGCTGATCCCTGCGCGTGCATCTCAAGATTATCTCAGTCGTAGTGAGAAATTTCCACTTTGCTTCCGCGCCATCGCCGCCCGAATGCTTTTTTAGCCAAAAAGCTTTATCACTTCCGTGGGGACACGAGATTCGGACGGTACACGCAGAGCTATAAAAGCTGGAAGGAATTTTGAATACAATTCTTTAGTTATGTATTCAAATTTCGTTTCTGTGATATTTTTAATTGTAATTTTTCTTTTGTTCTAAGTTATCTTATATATAAAAATCAATTGCTGTTCGTTAGTCCCGCTAAAACTCGAGAACGGCTCGACCGATTGGGC
>DWUN01002719.1:0-13282 GCA_018249975.1 Passova gellias
TCAAAAATTCGTTCACCATTTAAATGCTACATTACCACTAATCAACATAGGCTATACTAGCTTTTTCCCGCGACTTCGTTCGCATGGAATACTATCTTTTGCAATAAAAGTATCCTAGGAAAATAAAATTCAGCCCAAAGTCACTATTCCACGCGGACGAAGTACAGTATGTAACAAAGGGATTGTAATAATCGAAGGACATTAGACACTCCAAATACTTTGGAGGGTGGATTTTCATTAGTTCTTTATATTTTATTACATGTAATGAACCAGAAGTGATTTTTTTCTATATGTCAAAAAGTACTCTGCTATGGTAGTGAAATTGTCTATTATTAGCAACGTCTACATATTTAAATAAATATAAACGATCTTAATAGATGGTAGCGGTAAGCTCTTTTAATTTAGATAGTATTGGCTATGAAATATGAATTCCCGTTACAACTTAACACAAATGACATTATTGCGATATTCACAGGTACTAGTTGGCCCACTTTCGGGTGTTAAGCAATTTACAACGTTAATGTCTTGTTATAAGTGCGTCAAATTTGGGTGTAATACGGACATTTTACGCAGTTAATTGCAAACATAGAAATGTCAAATGATAATTATTTCGCACGTTCCCATTTCGAATGTTCTAAACATCGGTGTCGTCTTTATTCCGAGATCATAAAGACCATTATCAATCAGCCGGTTCTTGTTCTAAATTTAAAAGTGAACGAGTAAATGAGCGAATGAGTATTTTAGCATCGCTTGAGAACTGATACGGACGGTTACTTGTTAGGCCTCTTTCATCATGTTTTATGTTACGTTTTATTACAAGATTAGTTACCGTGAGCGGCTTTCCCTTATACTGATATTAATTTCATAACTGCCATTGCAATATTATTGTTCATACAGTAAATCGATAAGTTAATACATGTACAACGTATATATTTGAACATATTAAATAAAAAGGGCTACTTAAAACAAAACACGTAATTCAAACTTTTACATCAATGCAAAAAAATTATACAACATTTAAGCATCATAAATAAACAGACTAACCCTTGTATAAAATGTTTGAAGAATGGAACAATTTAGTACTACCTGTTTTTATAATTTTTCAAAATAGATTTATGAATTGCAATATCGAAGTTAGCGCAAGTGTGCTGCATCTAAAACTGCATCTTACTTACCATCAGGTAAGCTCGCATTCAAACAAAAAAAACAAAATAATAGTGTGTATGGAACCTTATGAAAGATGTCGCAGATAATATCAGGAAGTTCCCGTTCACTGGCTGATTTTGACACTTTTTTAAATGTTTTCACTTTTACCAGCAAGCGCTACGCCGCACTGAAAGTGACCTGTCGTTTTTGTGATCCTAAAACTGGAACAGCTTAAAAACCTGTAACCACGACTGCATTATTTTTTATATTTTCACAAAAATGACCTGCCTGTGGCAATCAAATACATTTTTCATTTCCACATTAAACTACAAACATAAAAACTAATTCGGTCTAATATAAAATGCTCTTCCCCTAATAAATACGGTGTGAAGCTTTTTACTTTAAGTAAAACTCGTGAAAGTACTACAAACCCATTTATCTTCTAACATTAAAGGCAATAACCCTTTTACTAAAGTCTTTGACCATTTCGAAACCTGTCTCCGGCTTTTATTACGGGGAAACTGTGGTGTAAAAACTCGCGTGAGGGAGAAGGACGGCTGTACTAGAGTTTGAGTAGATAGAAGCGGGACAGAAAGTGTGTCAGTGGGTGAACCAACAGTCGATATACCGGCTTGTAGCAAGTATAGGACAGGCTGTATAGATAATATAAAGCTCTGATAGTATCTGTATATAAATTTAGTGACAGATAAAATATGTATGTACATGTTAAAGGCTAAATTTGTTTGAAAAACAAACCGAAATTTTATTAAAAATTGGAGAATTCATGACGACAAACAAAGCTTAGCGTTAAATTTTTCTGTATATATTCAAACCATATAAAAAAGAGACCTTAAAGCAAATCTCGTTTTGAAATTAGCTTCAAATTAATATTGAGATAATTAAATAAATTGCTCATGATTAACTTAATTTGATAGTTAAGTTTTTCATTGGCATTATTAATTGAATTCCTATGTCTATAACCGCTAATAAACAACAAGTACACAAATACAAATATCGAACACTTTAAAAATGGCGGCAATTATACTTTCATGGTCGCCAACGCTTTAACGTGTCCTCTCGTGTCGCTACTCAATAACAAAATAACCACTTACATATTGAAGTCATACGCTTTTTTGATACTAGTGAAGCTATAAAATATAAATAAAATGATCAAGATTTGCAAAAGTGCATGGACGCCAACTAATGCGGCTTTATTTCGAACATACTACAGGACAAGTTTTTAGGCGACCACAAAACTAAAATTTTGGCGTCAATAACAGTGAATCTAAAAATTTCCTATGCAATCCAGTAATCCGGACAATCCAATAATTCAACACCTGGATTTTCATATCGCCGATATAGCGATAAAATAAATGTAACCAAAATATATTATTATTATTATACCAACACGTAACGAGGTAGGTAGGCAGGGCGCACCGAGTGGCAAATATTTCTGTCCTTACAAACCTGACGCGCTTCGTCTGCATTCATCACTCTCTTCATGCATACACGCTAGTTTCGGAGACTCTCGACTGGGGCTGACGGAGGCGTCAGCCAGCAAAGCAAATAACAAAACAGATATCCAATGCGAATGTTGATTGATGTATGTGCCGAGGGCGACCTAGACTATCTTATCTCATCCAATATATATTTATCAAATATATATTTTACATTTAATGAACAGTTGTGTAAAAAGCATACAGCCGCTAACGATTATGTAAATATTTATGTAAATAATCGTATCATCTTCATCGCTGACGAAACGAACGGATGTAAAATGTCGCAAGACATATTCTCACGATAAAATCCGTCGAATGGAAACACAATTACACATTTACACAACATGCTTATAAAATGACGACATAATGCATTTCGGACTGGCCACCATCTATGCGATTACTATAAAAACAATGACACGAAAGCCTTGATATTTTAATGTGTATCCAAAAGAATCTTGCTGTTGGCCAGTTATTTGTAATGTAAACAATATACATATTACCAAATTATAAGATTTAAAAACAATAAAAGATTCATTGTAATAAAATAAACTAATTGGGTTTTCTGTATAAACTATCACAATGTGAAATATCTCTAACCAGAGTACATTAGTATAGACAAAATTCAATTCGGAAGGAAGCATGGAGCAGCGTACTTTTTTTTTTTAATAGCGAGCCTTTATCCCTCTCTTTTCTTACTCCACTGTATTTCTAAATCATGGATTCGTACTTATTTATCTAATAAGACATTAGGTATTATATTTAATACTATATTTAGCTTCTAATGTATGTATAAGTAATTTCGAAGGGCGTGTGTTAATTAACAATAGTGCGTGAATAAAACTAAAACTGCACGTTATCTGCCGAGTGACAGCGTATATTAGGCGGTGTGATTTCAAAATAAAGTGTTACTAAGCCGCGTTGTGTAAACTCGGTCCGGTTCAGACTTTCTCGTTGGCGAATGTATTTACTCGATCTTGTTCAAACAACCTTGTTACACATCGACATGATAAGTAATTGTTAATATTATTTACATTAATATATTTAAAACGTATCGATTAAAGCTATAAAGGACAAATTTTAATGTAACTTTAAATGTATCAGCGCAAAACATGAAACATACGCAAAAAATAAAAAAAATATTTGAATTTAGAATTTTCGTTAATCATTTGTGTTTCATTGATAAAGTTTTTTTTTTCGTAACGCTTTGCACAATTATGGTTAAATTGGCATAAAATTCGAAAATGGAACATAATATGGTACAGACAATTTAAGATAATATCAGATATGTTGAATCTAAATTGTTTCTTAACGCATTAAGCTCTATGTAATATTTTATTTTAATACGCGAGCCAACTGATATCAAATGTTCGCTGGAGTCTAAAATAATTGCATTTAAACTCAAACAGGACAGAAACTTGCTTTTCTAGTCGCTCCCTTCATTTCGGAACTCAACGCCAATGCTGTTTCTTAGTAACAGAAATAGGGACATTGAGACCGGCCATGCATAAGCTGTACAGTCTGATCCTTTGATATTGATAAAAAAAAAATATAGATAACAAACCAGCATGGTGTCCGTTGTGACTAATTGGTAGGTCGATTTCTCTACGACTCTATAATATAATATTTTAACTATTTAATGCAACAATTACTTATATTATAAAGCATTGTGCAACGGTAGTATCGGTTAAGGCTTTGTCGCTCCAGTTTGAACTGGGCATTATTTGTAGCTTTATTTGTACGACCTTGCTGGCGCCCGTCTTTGACCGGCCAACTGACTGTTTTATATTACTTACAGATCAACACAACCCGTGTAGAACATTCTCGGATTATCCATGCGCGCAAAACGCGATCACTTTCAACTGCCTCGGAATATTAATTTTAAAACAGCGGCCTAGAATGTCGTTACTTTAATATCAACGTGGAAATTGAAAATAAAAGACGATTTGAAAAAGGAATCCTTTATTTAAGTTACACCTTTCAAACTACTTTTCAATAGAAAACCTCTTTTATTTCGCCATCTTGCTTAATTTTTTCTCTATTACTCCTTACACCAAATGTCACTCATGTCATTTGCCCACCTCCGTTCGCAAACAGTCATACCAATTTAATAATATTTTGATATACGATATTTGAAAAAATATATATATATTGTATTTTATGATGCTAAACATAATTTCTAATAATTATAAAATAAAAATCTCAGCTTTTAACAATAAATGATTTATATTAGATGTCATATGAGCGTTCTATTTTTGAATGTTTTCGTCACTTTCTCAAGACTTCCTTTGTCCATTACAACATTAAAATTTGTAAACGGAATAAATGATAATAGTAGAGCGTAAAGATTATTTATGTTATTTGATTTCGATATCGTTGGCCAGCAACTTCTCCTTTGTTCGACTTGATGCAAACGACATACTTGTTAGTATTAGTAATGGTCGTGACTATCCAGTTTAGCGTTATCGATTGTAGTAACTACCTACTGTTAGAGTTTTGCTAGTATGTTTGCTTCTGACTAGAGAGCTTATGCTTTTACTGCTGATTATATTGTATTGTTTCTTTGCTTAGAAAAGCCTGTGCACCCTACCTTTGAAGCGTAGTATCTTTTATTTGTTGGCGATCATTACATATGTTGCACGTCATTATTCTTATATCACTTCTATGGACACAGCATAATGTAGTGTCTTCATATATTTGACCTTAGTGTTCGCTTATCTTATACCGGATTTGCCTAATAATATTAATAAATTTATTTAAATACCTTTAAAATGAAAATTAATATAAACTTAAAATTGTTTCATCACAGTAATATTTCTTACGAAGATTTCATTATAATGTTAGGAAAAAAATTTATTAAACGCAGCAAAAGGTTACGAAAACGCTAAAAAAGATTAAAACGTTTTTAGGTCTAAGTAATTTTCAACAGGCAAAGATATTACACTTTATTTATTAATAGCCTAGTACTTATTTTGTTTTTCTGTCTGCTTGTTCGGTTAGGAATTATAGTTGCAGTGGATACAAACAAATTTACAAATTAATGTTAAAAAAACATTTTTTTTAAATCTTTTATTTTTTGAAAAAATCCTTTCATTTGATACCCACAACATAGGTCCAACAAACTAATTAGGCAACTATAATAAAAAGCGTGTAAAATATTCAGACCCGAGAAAGATAGTTCCTTATTGAATTATTAATATAACGAATACTTCAGTCTGACAAGACGACCAATCTGCCAAACGAGGCATCGCATTCTAAAAACTGACGTTTACATAATGTTATAATTTATACCTACTAATTTACTAACAGCATTAAAAATTTAAGGAAGTGTTAATATTACTACTTGCTCTGTCCACTTCTAGGTCTATTTGAAACTCGTGAGTTTCATACAGAGATACTGGGCTCTACATTACCCAAATAAAAAACCCATTTGAAAAGAACTCGATAAAAAATAATCAACAACTTTTGCTATGTATATACAATTCGTATTACAACTATTTGTATCTAATATACTGTTTTTGACATAAGCATGGCAGAAACGTAAAAATCATTTGCCTGGTTTGTATAAAATTCCATTCTTAGTTACAAATACTGGATCGCTACGTTTGCCTTTTGTATTATTTTTAAATTTTATTGCAAGTTGCCAACACGAGAACCGGCAATAGGTGTGTTGAGAAATAACCAAGGACGTCCGCTTCGAATATTTTGAATACGCGACATTAAATAAACTAACATCGTGGTGACTAACAGTGAGATCATTGTAAGGATTATTTTTACATTATAAAGGATCTGTTTGACCTCTGCAACTGTTGAGTAATAGCGCACGCTTCTCCGGTCAAAGACAATAGAGTTACATATACATATGTACATTTCATTTAAAACATTTCTGATTTTCATTTTAATACGTCCCTCATACATACGTATATTGTAATTCATTACAAAGGTAAATTAAATAACATAACACTTGGCCTCACTGGGGCGTATTTCTGAAGCTTCGACGAAAGTTGTATCAACGTTATGGTTACGGTATTAGAAAAATAGATGGCGTTAGTAGTACAAACGAAAGTTACTTATTTTTCTTTTTTATCTATCACTAAAACTGCGCCATTAAACGCTTAGATTACACGAAATTTATTAACGATGGAAAAAATACAAAATTTTATATGTTTGTTTCTGTAAAATTTACTGTGTACAAAATTGTTAAATAAATAAATAAATAAATGAAAATTTACGCGCTTGCTATTATTAGGTACTTAGTAGCGAACTATTTTGTAAATATGAAATAGTGAATGAATTAAGCATCACTGCAGTCAATAGACAGTTTTGAAAAAGCAGATAACAAAGTGATGCAACGACATTCCGGTCAATAACCTCAAATTGCAGCGTGCTCAGTGGTCAAAGACAATCACGATTCTTTTTTAGGTTAGCGGCCAGCATTTTCCAATTTTATAATCGATATAATTTTATAATACATGAAAAAAACCTGAGTGTTAAATATGAAGATTTCCAGCACATACTTGAAACGTGAAATTTCAAAAACATTAATAACTTTTCACTTTTATAAGTGAAAGTATGTTCAGCTGCATCCAATACAAGGTCGCGTAACAATGGTCACTTCCAATGCGTCGGTCTCATACCTGATGTGAAAAGCAGCTAATGCATGGGAAACATTGGTTTTGCATATAATGCATCGTTAAAATTATTTTTAGAAACAACAAAGCAAGTCATAATTGATACAAGAGTGTCAATATCTTGGATATACAATCAAAATATATCAACCTTCATTAAAGGAATATGGAATTTTAAGGAATATACAAGGCTCATAATATACAATTATTTGCATCATTACAATTTCCTGTTGCCCAGCAGTGGGACAAAAGGTTTGTAGCTATTTAACTTAGTGCTCTATTGTTTTGATATATGCTGTATAATATAATACAGAATTTAATAATGTAATATAGAACGTAGCAATATACTTGAGCAATTAAATTGCCTGTTAAAAGTAAAATAATAAAATTTTTGATACCAAAAACCATTACCATTGGCCACATGATAAGAATCAAGAGAGAAAAAAGAAAATAACATTCCAAACTTGAACTTCGCAACGGCGATGACCCATTGAAAGTGACAGTGAAAGTGTTGGTATGGTGAAATATACGCAAATGGAATTTCACATTCGCGTAAACTTCGTTCACATGCCTAATGTGATAATTCTTTATACTTACGCTGAAATAAGCGTGAAGCAGTCTTTGTTATAAAGATGTTGTCATACAAAATCACCACTTCTGCCTATTTAGTTGGTAGCCATTCAATTGTATACCTTAAATATATACCTATAAGGTATACGAAAAACTGACACATTTCGGCACAGTTACGTACATAAATCGTAATGCTTGCATGCTTTCTATTAATGTTAGTTTAGCCATTGTATGACCAACTTGCCTAATAGCCTTTAACTTAACAAAGTTTGTTATGTAGTCAAACAAAAATTTGTAATGCTTATTAACAAAACAAAAATAATAATGGCTATATGTCCATTGCGATATTATTAATAAAACCAAAATAATTTTGTAATTCAACAAACTTTTATATCTATTTCGACTGCATGGCAACAGTAACTTGCTTACTAGCTGACTCGGCAAACGTTCTGCCATATAAATTATAACAGTATTTCTATTCTATATAATGTGTGTTTATCATACATAAAAACATTCCTCTTGAATCACTCTATCCATTAAAAAAAACCGCGTCAAAATCCGATGTGTAGTTTTAAGCATACATTGGGACAGATAGAGGAAAGCGACTTTGTTTTATACTATGTATAAAATAAAGATTTGTAAAAAAGTCGCGTAATAAGTGAAAGACGCGAGCGCGCGAAGAAAGCAATTTAAAAATCGAATCACACTCGCGATTCGCGCCTAAAATTCTAGATGAGGACAAAACAGATCATGACGTCACAATTTTATACACTCAATGTCGCGTAGAACCGCCAACCTGTATTTCGATTTCACGTCAATTTTACGATTGTAAGCTTTTCGTGAATACAATAGAGAATATATTCGTGTACGGAAGTTCGTCGGAACCGAGTGACGCGAATGTCAAGTACATGAAATCGATTATCGAGAATCGTTTGCTAATTTTTAGGACACTTTCCACCGGATTCCATGGCGTTGAAGTGAAAGATAATTAGCATAATTTCGAAGACAAATAAGTTGGAAAACAATGTTAAGTACGTAGACATTTCTATGATAATTTTTAAATTACACTATGAATTCCATTTTAAATTTCTATATTATAACAGTTTATAATTACGACTATATCATAATAACAAAATATATTTAACTCATCGGTTAACAGATAGTTCATATTAACTTAGGTATCTAGCAAATATTTTTTACTTTTTAATTAATAAATTCTAAGCAATAGTAGCAACATTACAATATCAAAATATGTCACGGTCACTGATTAAAAACATTTTTTTTAATTTGCTTATTAACATTTGAAAATTGCGTAAAAAAATAATGATACATAGGTGCTATTGTAACATATTATGAAAATCATTTGCACTATCAGGGTCAGTGGATAATGAATGAAATTTAAAAAACAATCGTGTCGGAGCTATTACTTCTAAGTCTTCTGATAGATAATATCTGATAGACAAGACAAAGACATAGTAAAAAGACATATTTTCCTATACTAGAGAAACCTTTTTATAGTTTATAAACTTTACTAACTATTCGAATTAGACGACAAGCATTTTCAGCCTGTGCTATTTATAAAAAAAAATATTGTTTCTAATCAAATATCCCACATAATGACACCCATGCATATTTATGAAACTATACCTTGCACATAACATACATACATTATAATGAGTACGCTCATAAATAAGAATTTATATAATGATAAATATTATTATCATTACGGACAATAAAATCCAATGCGGTTTCGGCCGGTACGCGTACCAAATAGCCAAGTTAAGTATTATAGGTCATAATGTAGAGTGGTATGCGTTTTACGTTTATGGTCAGTGACCAATACCACACAAACGTGACAAATTTAAAAATGATTGAGCCGTCACCATACACAGAGAAGGCTGTACCAAATTGTATTTGTTTTTTGGTGCATAACACTTTATACCAGTGACATGTTCCAATTTTAACTATTGAAAAAGTTAATTTTTTTTTCATAATTTAAGGGAACGCGTGGTTCTGAGTATCGAGTGCCAGAAAAATTAATAGTCCTCAGTTTCGTTTTGTATTTGTACATATTTAAAGAAATGTCAACTAAAAATTGTACGTAAATAAATAGATGGACTGAACATTATTAGTTGTGTTACCGCACAATGTGTGTACTGAAGAGATCTAAAGACCCTAAAATGTAACTTAATCGTAATTACTAGTATAGTTACAGTAATATGTAAATGAGGCAAATTAAACATCCATTATCTTTATTTTTATTTTCAAACTCTTTTATTTTTAACTTCTGCACACGAATCTCATGTTTCTTACAGTAAGAAGATTGATTATTATTGTTATATTTTTGTTCCATAATTAAAAAATAAAGATGTTACTATCGTTGATTTGAAAATCATAAAAACCCCACGGCGAGTTTACAAAACTTGTTACAAATCAGTTAGCAAAACTCAAAAGGCTACTTTTACCATTTTCTACATAAAAATGAACAAAATCGAAAGTCACTGAAAGTGTGAATTGCTACAAAGGGTCCGAATGCGAATGAGGTCATTCACACATAAATAATACTTCCTACAAGCTCTTTGATGCAGTAAATGTTTAAATTTACACAATGAGCGGGAAAATGTTTTGAAAATCGAACATTACAATAACAGAGAGATAATAACTGACAGATAATATTCCTAAATATGATTATCTTACAATTTTTTTCGCAATCCCTGTATTTAAATATTTACAATTGTATAACTAAATAAGAATAAATTGTTATTTAAGGTGAGTCAAAAAGCGTTGCCTTGCTAACTTAGTTCAAATCAATTAATTCTGTTAGACTCAAATTTAAACATTGACTGTTATATGTAATCAAAATAAAAATCCTATCACAACGAGACAATGACAAGATAACAAAACAAACACAGTCAAAAGTTCACAGATAATTAAATCAAAATCGAAAGTGAGCGCGCTATTGTTAACGCATCGGATCGAAATTGAGGCAGTGAAAATGCGCGGGCAAGTCTAAATTTGGCGCGAACAGGTTGTTTATTTTTTCGGTCACTCGGCTAGAGCTTCAAGTACATACAGCCGTTATATTTACAGATAAGTGAAAATTATTTAGTTTTCAATTATAATTCCATTTTAAAACAGATTTTTTAAGAATTTCATTGTTGATTCATTCACATTTTGTGAAGAGAAGCCATGAAATATCTACAAAATTTTATTCGTCAAAATAATGCAGACATAGTTTCTGATAATTATTACAATGTCGCCAAAAGATATAACAATTTCATGTAATTTCGAAATGTTGACCCTTTTAAGATAATAATCAAGGTTGATTACTATGCAATATATGCAAACAAGGCTGCCTCTGCTTACAGATTTTATTTGTGCGATATCCATGTAAGTGTAAATTAATATTTTTACCCGTATCATACTATATCGGCCACTCACATGCCAACATACAACAAAGTAAAAAAAAATTGTTTTTTGTTTTACCACAAAAGGTCTTTTCAAGGAATCAAGTATACATATATTGAGAATATTTTTTTATCGATAATCATAACAAAATACTACTATATAATCCTTATTGTCTAAATATTGTACCTAAACTTCAGAAACTTTTATATTTGACACGACCAAGTACGAATTAGGCGTACTTAGTGCGTAATAAAAATTATGATAAATCTATTATTATTACAATTTTTTTAACAATCTCGCCATCGTTCTGATCAATCCGAGGCACTGATATTATTCAAATTCAATTTAAAAACACTGCTATCAACTTATCTATCAACAACCTATTACAAGATGGTGGTTCTCAATCCGCTGAACTGCGACTAACGGGTCGAAACAGTAACGCGACGTAACACGTTACGGTTATGTTACACACGTTTCAGTTTTCATAAGCATTACAAAGTATTTTCTAAACTATGCTTGTTACACCTTAGGACGTATCTACACTTCCAAACAACAGTTGTGGCGGGAAAACACTGGCCGCTAGCCAGTGAGATATTAAAAAAAAGAAATGTCAAAAACCACTGCGGACTCCAAGCTTATTGCCAGTGCTAAGCGGAAGAACACCAAAGTGTTACCCATTGAGATATCCGATTTGGTATGTAAGAAACCAGTAATATAATTGGCTCGTTTATTAAATAATAGTTCCACCATTTTGATCAGGAAGCCCACGATACCAGTTATAGAAAGTAAAGGCCGTTTCGAGGTCACAGCTATATTAATATTGTTATTTTCAATTGTCCGTATGTACGTGAACATAACGTGCTACTGTTAGCTGCATATATTAATATTGAAATAACATTGAAAACTAATTTTTTTAATTTGTGTTAAACAAATTTGACGTTTGTTCAAAGCAATTCGCCTCGACAGATGTAAATGATCAATGACTAAAAATATTTCCACTATAATAAGTGTGATTTGAATTCTCATACTTTGCTTGTGCTCATATTTTTTCCCGAATAAAATTAAATTACTTACATATTCATGAATATAAATTACCAGTTAAGAAATATTTTAAGCTAGTTGCATAATAGCGTTCTCGTCCTCGATAATACTGTATTTTTACTCATAATTTAACGTAATTTTTGGACTTTCCCTACAATGATATTACGTTTTTCGTAAAGTCACCGTAACATGTACATAGGAAGTAAGTCATAGATAACAATTTCGGGATCGCCTCTGTAGTGTTAGCGTCTATACCTAAAAACCAACAAATACATGTATAATATAAGTATAGATTGAGAACATATAGCATTTTAACCGGTTTAAAATATACAGCAAAGTCTCTATTAGTCTTCCGTATTCACTCTTATTAAAACAACATAATGAGTGCAATAGTTATGGACTGGGTGTAAATATTATAGATATTTCGGTTAGTAAATATGGGTAAACTCGCGATATGGGTGTAGGAAAACATCTTGAACAAACCGGTCAGGTTTATCTTAGAGTTCTTGATTTAAAAAAAAAAACAAGAGAACTCCAATGATTTTCTTTATAGGAGGTTTTAAATAATTTTGAATTTGTTTCTTTACCACTTTATTCATTCTTTCTTATCTTTCTTTTTTTTGCCAAGTTCATAGGCAATGTTGCGGAAGCCTCATTAAACGGATCAAAAGCCGGTTAAGTAACAGTAAAGTAACACAAGGGTTATTTCTATTAATTTTAATCATTCTTCATATTCATATTATAAAAAGGAAAGATTTGTATGTGTATACGAGTATGTAACGAATTGGCTCAAAAACTATTGGACCGGTTTCAAAAATTCTTTCACCATTTAAATGCTACACATTATCACTGATCAATATTGGCTATATTAATTACAGAAAAAAAAAATCGATTGTCTGTAATGTCGGTTTACTGGCGATAGTTGAACGTGACAACGTCTTAAGAAAATACTGATGGAATGGTAGCATTTTTCAAAAGAAAATTTTAATTTCA
>DWUN01002720.1:0-13276 GCA_018249975.1 Passova gellias
ATAAAATGGGAGAAAAATGTAGCCTATAATGACCCTGGACCCTTCAAGTGTTTCTATATGAAATTTCATCACAATCGATTTAGCGGTTTGGCCGTGATAACGTCACAGACAGACAGACAGAGTTACTTTCGCTTTTATAATATTAGTATGGATTCCGGCCAATATTAGTAACAGTGTTTTTAGACCAAAATGTGTCGATCCAATCGCGTTCCATATGGATATAACGCGAAATGTAATGAAAAAATGATACCTTCGTTCGCAACACTGATACCGAACCAGAAACGACATTGCTTAGGGTGATAGCATTTCATACACACATACTATTTCCAATTCCAATATTAACTTTATTTAGATTACCAATTATTTTAAATTACAGCAACAAATCACACATTTTCATTGGATTATTATTTATGTTTGTTGGAATTCATGGAACTTGGTATGAAGCCTACCAATCCGCACATGGCCAGCGTGGTACACTACGGCCTAAATAGCTCTTACTATGAGAGCAGACCCAGTCAAGCTATGAACCAATAAAACAGTCAAAAAAAATGGAACTAGGACAGTTGCGTTGCAATGATCTATAAATCTTTGTGTTGATTTCTACAACATATATACACACATACATAACATCACGCCAGGTCCTTAACGGGGTAGGTAGAACGCACCGAGTTCATGTAGACGAAGCGCGTCAGGTTTGCAAGGGTAGAGAGAGACATTTGACACTCGGTGCTTTCTGCCTAATTCTAACAAATTTATCCAAAATCTATCAATTTGAACAGTAGCACTAGAGGACTATAAAAAAATACATTCCATTACAGTTACGTCCTTCTTACAGTTGGTTGTACAAATTGGAGTGAAACATTGAAACATTTACACCCGGGGTGGTGTTTGTTTCAATAACAGCATCCATACATCGTTAATGCAATAACAGATCGGGCCCACAGGAACACTGAAATAAACATATCACTCAGCGTGGATTATAATTCTGTCAAGCTTCGCACGTTATTACAGAAGTTACCTTTCACGGGTACCCGATAACGATGCTTATTACTCAGACGAGAAAGTTAATTATCGATTGAGCAAGCAACGATGCGAGTTATGACCTTTAGTTTGGTTCGGTTGTTCATCATAATCGATGCTGTAATGGAAGTAGACAATAATTTCATTGGGATAAAAAATATGATTAGTTATTTACAAACAAATGAGTCGTGTAGGTACTTAATGCGATTTGTCTTTAAAACAACACAATATCCTTCAATCTAACACCATTTCGATAACACGTGTGTTTTTGATAAAATCCATAGGGTCGGCAGTCCCATGTTATAAAGTTATTAACAAACCTGAAGGTTTAATAATGAATTATTGCGTTTGGGTGTCTTTACTTTTTAAAACAGCGTACCAAAATCTTGTAGTCGATTATTCTTACAGACTTGCACGGTTTGTTAACAAATATGAAAGTAGGTACATAGAAAATATTTTCCTCACAATGACTCATATTGACGCACGCCTGATTTTACCGGTGTGCAAACACATTTACGTCTCTGTGTAAGTGATTCTTTACGGCGTTCCATTTCTTAGTTATCGCTTCTCACCAGTCCCCGAGTTCAATTGCTTTTCAATTTTATTATATCGCACATAAGAGCAAAGTGATGTGTGTCAATAAAATGAAACACGAAAATTGTTCAAACTGTGCTTTTATAACTATTTGTGAGCTTTCATATTTGAAAAGTTCAAACACAATATCCGCTCTCGACTGCGAAACGTTTCCGTGCTAACAGAGACGGAATAGAAAAAAGAGGTTAGCATGTGCATATTTGATATTTGAATTGGTTTTTAATGCATAATAACAACATACATAGATGCACATTTCAGTAATAATTTGAGCTATAAATGATAGAATAGAGATTGATTAATGTAGACGAAGTACGTCAGGTCTGTACAGTTAAATTAATTTTGCAATCCCCTATTGTAGCAAGTGGTATTAAATCTTAAAAACGCATTAAATCCTTGTAAATAATTGCGTTGCACCGCCAACGGGAGACTGAAAAGTCAAACATTATTCAATCGGATAATATGTTACCTACGTAGTGTCTACCAATAAATTCGAAATAAACAAATCAGAATTAAAATAGACTATTACAGTAATAGATAGGTGTAGATTGATAAATAGATTGTTACAATCATAGATATCTATCTAATCTGAACGCGCACTTCCGACTTCGTGCATAAACCGAAGATATCTAACACTTGTTGCCGATGTGTTTATTGCATACGAGTTTACACTCGTAAGCCGTTCCCAAGGTGAAGTTTGATTGTTCCATCCAAATAACCGGCGTGTTCCAAATGCGATTTTGGGGCCACAATCCTATTCGCTTTTAACTAGATTTAAATAGGTCGAAGTACAAAAGGATAAGTTAATGGCTCGTTTACTGCTTCGTTTGAACATCGACCTCGTAAAGAAATAATAGGGACTTAGCTTGGAACAGATAATGTGTGGCTAGCGGCTTCACGCGGTCTTTTATCTTGTTTTGTTTATGGTCTCAACATAAAATCTGGTTGTGTTTATAGTGAATTAACCTTGGATATTTATTCCTCAATGTTATCTTAGTCCAAGTCTTGTAAGAATACTAATTCAGTAACCGCTATTTTTTGTTGGAATACGACTTTGTATTTGACAAATATGAAACAATAAAAACTTGTATATACCGTGGTGTTAGGGCTACAAACGTTACTTTTCAATATAGACAATAACCAGAAAATTATTTTTAATTATTTCCATATTAATGTACGTGAGACTCAAATTAAATCCTTAAAACGTCATTAAACCTACATAAATCTGTACACAGTAATTGACGTTGCGTCGTAACCATTTCCATATTCCGAAATTGAAAGTTATACCGCAACTTTTGAGTTATAGCCGATCCAAAGAAAAAAATTATCTTTTTACCAATTGCCAGATGTGCCGAGTTGACATCTGCCTTCGCTCCCGAATTTAATGGTCCCCAAAGGCGCAATATACTAAACAGCGAACATGTTCTAAATTTGAAGAAGCAAATCGTTCGCTCGATACATTCAAACGGAAATAGAAGACACACGATCCCGCGGGAAGTCAAAGAAAAAACGTAAAGGAGAAACATATGACCTCATTTGTCGAGGCGTTCGAATTATTTATTACGTTTGATACTTCGCGTCGGCCCGCTCTTTGTCTTTTGTGATTTTAATATCGCCTTCCTAAGTCTCTTTTAAGGGGATCCGTTGTTTTATTGCCAATCCGAAAAAGGCTTAATTTGTCACTGAGGAATTGTGATTTATTAATGAGCGCTCCGGTTGTTTCGCGATCCTTTGTAGTAACCAAAGTAACTCGGCTTAAAAATTCTTTCTAGGAATTTGCGCTGATGCTGCTAAAACGTTACTATGTACCTACATGTATACAAATAGTATTAATTTTTATGTACTCACAATTACATTGAATGATTCTATTATTGCTGGAATAAAATTAAACCTACCTATAAACAAATTTATATCAAAATTGAACTATATCGTATAAATATGATTTGTTTCAATACTGACATCTAAGCCCAAATAAAGTTGTACATGAATGCACTAACGTTACATACAGGCACTTGAGTTTTTTGTACTACAAATTTATTTCAATATTTGTATGCGCCTGCCAGATGCACCAGTCCTAGAGACAAGTGGTGTAACCACGTGTATAGTGAGAGAGGGATAAACTCAGGAAATAAAGTTTGTGACAATTTAAAAAAGCTTTATTATAATAAAGATTATGTTTTAAATACTATCGAATTCCTTAAGTGACTATGAAGTTTTCATACGATTTAATTCTTACGATTACAAGCAGT
Source organism: Passova gellias (assembly GCA_018249975.1). Taxonomy (NCBI): domain Eukaryota; kingdom Metazoa; phylum Arthropoda; class Insecta; order Lepidoptera; family Hesperiidae; genus Passova; species Passova gellias. The sequence continues at coordinate 3,861 of DWUN01002720.1, forward strand.
TCTAGCGATATATAATAATTGACTGTCAATTATAGGTACTATGAAATGAAATTAATATAATTGTAATACTAGCATTGTATACAAATAAAACAATTTTTTTGCAATCGTGTAAAACGTTCATTTTATTTTATGATCTTATTTATTAAGTAATAGTTTGGTCACAATTCGTCTTTAAAATAGGATGTCCTTCTAAGATCAATACAGCTGGCGACATAAGTGACAGCATCGACGACTAATGAATGTTCGGCGACGATGTAAACACTCGGCGGTGGACTGTCAAAATCATCACGAGTATCTCATAGAAAAAAGTCAGGGAGAATTTGTATCGTGTTTGCGTTCGTGATAGTTACGGTGTGACGTTCAAGACCCGCGTGATGTATCGTTGTGGATATTTGTTCTTTGATTTAATTGCGCAGTACAGATTATAATCTGTTTGAAAACCACTATTAAAGTCGTTGATTAGGTGTAATTAAAAAAAATATCAAATTTTAAAAAATTACGTAATTTAAATGGATCGCAGTTTAACGTCAGTTTTGAGAAAATACAAACATCTGTTGTAACTGTATTTCATAAGTATACAGCAAAAATATTTATATGACATTAAGGCCGATGTTCAATATGAAAGAAATCGGTTTTCATTTTCGATATTAAATTATACACTCCGAAAATGTAAATAAATAACTTACAAAATGGCTCGCCCTGTAATTTTTTTCAATTATCAGTCACAATTCGACCACCATTATTAAGGACGTCTAAGTGTTATTTTGAAAATGCATGTTTTGATAAGCACAGATTATTTGATCACACGTAACTCTCTGTTTAATAGACCTAAGCAATCTTTGATAAAACGTGTACTTATACGTTGCATTAAATATATTCTCCGAGTCGAAACTCCATATAAGACATTATATCTACAGACTGTAGAATTCGCCTTAATCTTGCAAGATATCGTGTAGCAACAAATACGCCATCTGTTTTGTAACCCAGTAACAGTCACTTATGAAGCAAAACATTTTATCGAAAATATGTGGATAGGTACTCACGAGGAGCATTTTGACACAATATCGCGGACGAAAGAAATCCCGTAACTCGATACAAGAGTTAACTGTTTGCCAACGCTTTATGTTTAGCGAAATCAAACACGAATTGAGTGGCGCACCACAAAAATACAAGTGGTGGGGTGGCTTCGGCGAAACTCTGTGTAAGGGACTTGTCTTACCCGCAGTTATCGATGAGCGAAGTACAGCGAGTTGTAGGAAGAAGTACTGTACATTGAACTATGGATGTCATTACGATAGGATATGATTATGACAGTGTATGAGTCAAGCTTGTTTTGTATATAACCGGGTTATATATAATATACTTTACATGCAGTGTTTTACGTAGCTAAACCCTATCAAAATCGCTGACGCCACCAGCAATTGCAAGGCACGCCCTATAGGTTGTATTTCAAAACAAAAAGTGCAATTTTGCAATTGCGAAAGATTGATTGACGTCAATACCAAGTTTTCATTCTTTAATTTTTAAGTTATCTTAATCATTCTTACTTCATCATCAAGAGGAATTAGGTTAGGCTTAGTAATAAGTTCAATTATAATTTTTTATTATAAATTAAATTAGTTATAATATAAATTGATTTTTTTTGGAACCATCGAACGCAGTAAACGTAATTAGCGTTAAATAGCTATATTAAGTAAATAAATTAATTTAATTTATTATTATTATTATTATTACTTTATAGTTCGCCTCATGCGATGTGACGTTTACATAAACAATAGCACTGAGTCTGACCAAGATTATTGGAGAATTTGTTTTAAGCCACTTGAGGCCCTTGTAAATATTTGGTAAGCCTTTCTAAGGCTACGTCTAACGTATTTCACCTGCCGGTCGCTACGTAAAGGTTTAATGTTATTTGTTTTTTTTTGCTCTTATAAGTGTTTCGAGGAAAATTGACCCAGATAACATTTTCAAGAAAAGCCCCCGCTTTCATATGCCTCACAAAAGAAATCGAGTACGAAAATGCTTTGCTCAATTCGTTACGTCAAACAGTACTGAAGGCTTTGTTGTGTTTCAGTTAGTTATTGTTGAGGAACAGTTATAGCGAGTACAATGTACGCTATTTACTTGGTCTACTTTTCATTATCTACGTCAAATTAGTAATATAAAAGGTCTTAGTAAAAATGAACAGAAGCTTCATTACTTATGGGTGTTTACTATATAATTTCCAATCTTAAAATAGCAGTTTGTTGTTTCGAGCAAGTATCAAGAATTGAAAAATATCAAAACGGCGAATAAAACAAATCAACGAGATTATTTATGATTACGCGTATTATGAATAATTCGTGTACCATTGAACTGGAGAGCTTAAAGCTCTATTTAAATTCATATGTTCAACACAATAGGTAGACGTAATTGAATTACTGGCTACCACAAATTAACCTTTACGACCGTCGCTACAATTCCATTTACACGACGCGTCGGTTGAACCGATTGACCGATAAACCGGATATGCGCTGACGACATTAGAGTCCCAGCTGCGAATGGTTCCGCTGATTACAGGTGTTCTGTACCTTCAATGTGCGAAATGGTACATCGAAATGTATGTTCAATGGTTACATTACGTACTAGTGTTAACTGAATAGCGGCGTAAAGTACCTATACCTGTATAAATACGAGTAGATGTATAGAAATGAATAAAATGTGCCTCCGATTTCTATATAACTGTCTTTTGTTAAAGGTTTATAGTTTTTGCAAGATACTAACAAACAAACAAACTTTATTTAAATCCTTATCTCTTGTTACATTCTCGTTATTTTGTTTGTTTAATAACTTTAATAATTGAATTAATGTACGCATGAATAAATGAATTAATAAAATCTTATATTTTACTAATATAGCTGTCATAGTTACAATAGATACTCAAGATTAAATAGCGCTATTTTTAAACTAATTCAATTACCCATTAAATTTTTTTAGGCGTTAAACGTGAGATCGTGTAAATATTTTATTAAACAAAAGTATAAAATTTTACATAATGATGTCCCACTAAAAGCCTAAATGTGAGAAAGAAAGCCAAGTTAAGTACAAAGTTCGGGGTTGTAGTCGTCGTCGATAAAAATATAAAAGCATAAAGACTTAAACTTGAAGTTCTTTAGAAGTTTCTAGAATCGTATCTATAGAAACATTAAAAGTTTTCTAAATAAATAAAAATATAATTGTAACGTTCTTATTAATTACATTTATTTATTTTTTAATGGAATTGTTAATCAACACGGCATAAATATATTAAATTAATTAAATAAATATTTTTTTCAATAACATAAGCATATTATTATATATTTAATTATTTTTATCTTGTCTCTATCCAAATACGTTCTGATCGTATAAAAAATGCATTTAACTATCAGCTTGAATCTCGTTATATCGCGATCTGTATGTATATTAACCATTGAGTTATCTTACACTCTCGATAATATAATGTAACTGTATTAAAACTCTCTTGCCATGGTCACAGACGCATTAAATAATAAAAGCATTACTGACAGAACCAACACGTGTTATCAATAGAAATAACGTCGGTCTTTTTGGTGAGCTTTATGACAGACAGTCGTAAAACTCTTGATGGGACTGATTGGAACCACGTTGGGGAGTTAACCGTGCGTACGCACGGGTTTGATTTTAATTAAAGGAAATGTAGATCTAAAGGATACGAAAGCAGCGAGCCGACATTCTCAGACAGGTGTATTTGATGATAAGTAACAGGTAATTCGTATTATATAAAACTTAATCATGAACTTGGATAGCTTTTAATTAAGTGATGTTATGGTTCAAAGCTAAACAAACACTTAATTATCGCTGTCTTAAGTATACTTGATACGAACATGATTCTATTAATTTAACAAACAAACGTATCCTTATGAATTTAATATAAAACGGGTTTAAAGAGATACCGTTATTTGAAATCTGAAGATGCAATTCCAGGTGGCTGCTTTTTCTCATAAATCAAGATAAGTGCAGTTTCTCTCTGAGACGATAATATGTCAGGAGTCAGTATTATGTTGTCAATAATAAGTTATCCTGGTTCGATACGGTTGCTGTATTATTATCGTCATAACATTGATATCGTGTGTCATTGCTTTCCGCGGACATGTCTTCACCGCACGCAGCAATCATCATTATGAGTCAATCGACAAAAGTCAGATGTGTAACAGTTACATTTCATCAGTTGTAAGTCACATTCAGAACCAAAACGTCATAAGCGGCCCAAAGAAATTATTTTCAAAGGTGTTTTGACGATAGCCGATAAGGTTTCGTTTCGGGCGGCGGAAGATTTGTTACGCCGGATGGAACGCGCAAGGGTTGAACTGAACCGGCTATCTCGACGTCATCCAGTGGATCCCTATATTTAGAGCGTCACTTAATAGCGTACAATTTTGTCGGCAATAGCATCGATTGTGTAGGTGCATTCAGAGGAAAGTGCTCGGTGGAATGGAAAATTTGTCGTTGCCATTATTCGCACTGGCGCTTTGGACGATTAAATTCGATATTCGAGTGAGTTTAGGCACACGGCGTGGACACAACTGGTTTCCATCACACCCGTTATGGTGCAATTGTGCATCAACTTTGTAAACGACGCTTTGTCTACTCTTTTGGAATGCTTTGTAGTCAGTACTATTTGCAGTTATTATCATTGTTATTAATGATCGGGAATAATTATTATCTGTAATAAACGCTGATTGTAAAAAGTTTATATAAGTACCGTAAGGGATACAACAACCAAAAGTATATCTTGCTTAAAATTTCTCTTATACTTTGCTTCCTTTAAATATTACCTAAATTATTCGTCTTAAATATTATATACAATACTGTTTTACAAATTGTATAATAGGTATTATGTGCGAATGGGAGCAATACAGCACTGAAGTAAATGTTCACGATAAATTACTTAAACGCGATAAACAAACATTTACTATGAAAATTCGCGAACAGCGAGTACGATATTGAAATCAAATGCAAAGTAGCCTAATAAAACAATTTGTCATCCGCGATAACGTTGTTTGAAAACAGTAAAGTCGATGAATAAAATAATCTCTCGCTTTCCGAACAAGATTTCCGAGTCTCGATTCGATTTGTTCCTTTACGGGATTGTAACTTAATACTTAAACGCCGTGGTGGCACATTTTCAAATCGTTTTGTAGATATCAACGCCGCCTGTCATAATGACAAAGTATTTATTGAGCGGTGCCTTTAATTCTTCTCGTTTTGTATCGCTGCCTTTGTTTTAAACGCCTCTTTTGGTTCGTGCCAGGCCGCATTTAGCATACGTATCTATTTATTCAAATCAGGCCTTATGGCTAATTAAGCTGTAATAATGATATCTCAAGTTATCTCAATGTATGTAAATGTATCCTTAGTGTTATTTTCTACGGTACCGAGATAGTATATCAGACTTTGGAAGCGGTATTTTTTGTCCGAGCTACCCTAATTAGCTTACCGTTCACGTACCTTATCACTAGATAGGAATATAGCAATTAGTTTATCTTAATTTAGTAGCTTTGAAATACCGATAATCTCTAAAATGTCGACAATAAAATATGTAATATAGCCTAATGGTGTTATTTAATTTTAATTTGATATTTATTCAGATGTATCGAAATAATACTTAGAATATTCAGTTAGTATGAATGAAAACAAAATGATTAGGTCAGTTTGAAAGCAGGCAGTAAATAAAAAGATTACAAGAGAGATACCTCGGCTTTAGCAACCGTGTACCTTTTTTATCCATCAGACAATAGGCGACTTAGTCCAGCGCGGTACACATTGCTGGATTCCGTAGTTATTCCCAAAACGTAGAGTAGATAAGCCGAAAAGAAAAATCCCTTTCAGATTTGTCGGTAATCTTGCCTGTCTTTGCTTTTATTGTTTCTCGCGTACGGTAATGAATTAGTTCGACTTCCATACTCTTACATTATTTGCTTAGGCCGGGGTCACTTTGTTTGTTCTCGAGCAACCGAAGCAAGGGAGAATCTGTAGGGTTAGCTAAATCAATGCGGTGGGCGTTTCACGAGGGGATTTCTAGATTTATCGACCTTTGTCATGTTTCCGTGTTTTTATTCGGTTACGAAAGAGGAATCTATAAATTTTGTATGTACGCCTTTGAGAGAATTTCATCGAGGCAATCTCGTTATACAAACACTTTGATGTGACGAAAAGGAAAGTTTTAAGAGAGACATTTCATGTTAACATTCCACACTTTGTTCGCAGCCGTTTCGATCACTAACAAGATGATTCCCGGAAACTATAACGCTCTGTTTCTTTTGTGAAATTAGGATGTTATTTGTTGTATAAATTATGAATATAATTATAAAAGTTGGCTTTCGACGAAACTGTGTTGAATAGTTTCGTTTTATTATATTATTTTGCCCTAGATATTGATTATGATAAATGAACTTTATTAACATTTAAAACTGACGGTTCTTATGTGAAGAGAAACATAAATTTACCTCGGATATTATATTGCGTGATAACTGGTGCTAAGTAAAACTTCGAAGAAGAATTTTAGTTCTTAATAAAAAGCGCTAATTGGAGAATACCTTGGAGAACATGACGATTTCACAGTGAACAAAATATTTACAGCGGTTTATTTCAAGATCTATCAGCTAGTACTTAATTACCTTAAAAACAATTTTGCACTTTGAGTGTTCAATTAATAGGATTAAAGTCGTCTGCGGTGTGCTAATGCACAAAATTAATTGTAAGAAGACGGTCGTTGTCATCCAAGAAGATAATTCAATTAAGAATTGCAGACTGGCCTTTCTAATGGAATTTTTGACTGACATTTACAGTTTGAGCATAACTTCATTAAAATACAGTTTTGTGTAAGTGAATTTGAAGTGAAGAAATTTTGTGATTTTTTAATAAATTATTTGAAGTATACAAAGAGATTATTTAAATAGCGATATTTTATTATATAAGAAATACAGAATTTAGAAGCTGACGATAATAAACATTAATAGCTTAGTGGCTTAAATTTTTGTCTCGTTTACGGATCTAGGTTCAATTCCAGGCAGGCTTTGATTTTTCAAAGTTACGCGTGTGTAAAAAACAATAAAAGATTTTAAAAAATTTTAGGTTTACGATTTTACTGTTAAAGCTAATCTATACTACGTAACATCACGCCTGTTATCCCCGAAGGGGTAGGCAGAGGAGTGTAGTACACCCCCACATTTCTATACTAATCTATACTAATAATATAAAACTGAAGAGTTTGTCAGAACGCGCTAATCTCAGGAAATATTGGCCCGATTTGAAAAATTCTTTCAGTGTTAGATAGCTCATTTATCGAGGAAGGCTCTAGGCTATATAACATCACGCTTAAATGAATAGGAGAGGAGCAGCAATATAAAATAATTTATGTGGCAGAACAACGTTTGCCAGGTCAGCTAGTAATGAATAAAACAATTTGAATTTAAATTTGACTAGGATACCCATGTTCAGCAATAGCACCCGGGTATTTTTTAGTAACGAGGTTCTTACCTATCTATATTCTTACCCAAAAACTTAAATAATGCAAAATTCAGCATGTAAGGCGCCTTGGATATTTTTTTTTGTTATTTAAGTATAGACTATAAATAAAAATATACTCTGCGTTATTTGGTGATAACTTAGCATTATATCTGTGAAAGAATTTCCAAAATCGAATAGTTAGTTCGAAGATTACTTCCTATAAACAAACTTAGTCACAAACATTCCATTTTCAAAGACAAAGACGTTCATTTGCACAAAAATTAGTACATAATTATGTACAATGTACATAAATACATAAAGATTTCGCAGAATTATTAGTTCAATCCATATTTTGCTTTTATGGCGTACAAATGAAAGAAATATAATTAGAGTACAATCATTATTACTTAATATTTAGATTAAAATTAACATATATTTTTGTTAGATATTTAAAATCTTACAATATTAGTATTGACATTAAGTTTAGAGCTACAGTTATGACGCCATACAATTCTACTATCCGTATTTATACCCGGATATCAACCGGATTATATCTACCAATTGTTATTCAGTGTAATTAATAATCATACACAATTGCATTAATATATTGGGAGCGGTACAATAGTTCTGCATGAGATGAGAATTAATTATATTTGGGCGATTAATTTTCATGGTTACAACGGATTTATCCACAACTGGATGACTGGAGCATATTACAGTGAGATGCTTAGGGACAAGCCAGTGGTCTGAATTAATAAGGTGCTTTTATTATTAAACTAATTGTGCCCCGCGGTGTTACCCGTAAATCCCGATCTTTTGGTGATTTTGGGATAAAAAGTAGCCTGTATATTGCCCTATAACCGCCTCTATCTTTTAGCGAGGGCTCCATTAAAACCGGTTCAGCCGTTCGAGAGATTATCCCTGACGAACAGAAAGACAAAAAAATTTCATATTAATCATTAAATAACTAATCAAATTCATTATTTACTTGGCACAGCCCTAAATAACCGGTTTAACATATTTCCGTGCCAAACTGTTAGTTCCTAACAAAAATCCCAGCTGTGTAAAATAGTGTTCCGATTAGAGATGGGCCGAGAATTCGCTTAAAAATCGATACTCGCTATATTCGACGATTTTTCAATTAGGTACTCGTAATCGATCCAATAGCTCGATACTCTCTCGAGTCTCTGGCATATTGTATCGTGAACTAAATAAAGTTTGTGCTATTTTTCTGCGTAAAACTATTTGTTTTCATTAAATATCAACACACCGGCTGTACACATCATTATCTAAACTCAAGTGAGGCTGAAGTCATACACGAAATTGTGATGCACCGAAACAGTTTTACATACGTTTTCGCTCCACAGACGTATATAAATCCGTCCCGAGTGACTCGGTCGCGTACTCGATTCGGTTAAAATTAAACCGAGTAGAACTCGGTACTCGGCACAACCTCAACTCGGCCCACCTCTAGCTCCATTAAATCCCCAAACGTCCCGCTGTGTTCCGACGTGAAGGACATTAATTAATTTAAACATAGCTAATTAAATAGCACGCGGTCAGAATTACAGCTGAAATACTCGTGTTGCTGTAATTGCCATCTGTTTATTGAACACTAGCTGACTCGGCAAACGCTGTTCTGCCATATAAATTATCCAGTATTTCTCTACTATATAATGGATGCTATTATATATATATATATATATATATATATATAAACCTTCCTCTTGAATCACTCTATCTTATAAAAAAAACTGCATCAAATTCCGTTGCGTAGTTTTACAGATTTAATCATACATAGGGATATAGGGACAGAGAAAGCGACTTTGTTTTATACTATGTAGTGACTAGCTGACTCGGCAAACGCTGTTTGGCATATAAATTATAACATATAAACCTTATTATACATA
>DWUN01002721.1:0-13273 GCA_018249975.1 Passova gellias
ATATATACCCCTAGGATTCTTCATACAAGTAACACAAGCCAAAAAAAAATCATTTTGAAATTTTTGTCTGTCTGTCTGTTGTCCGGTTTTCACGCAAAAACCACTGGACGGATATTGATGAATCTTTTTTGTTACATAGCTATTAGTCCTCGGCAACATATGGGCTATAATTTATTATGAAATACTCTAAATGTTGCCCGAAGTCCACGCGGACGAAGTAGCGGGCAAAAGTTAGTTACGTAATAATGACAGACCTGATCATTAATTTGGATGCAGCTCTTTTTACGTCTCACCATGAGGTAATAACCCCCTACCCCCTCTACCCATTAAAACACAGAATCAAGTAATAAGGAATAAATTCTTTTGCTACCTTGTAGCATCTTCGTACGGCCACTTTCAAACATGCGATACCATAAACATCTCTTAGTATTTGAGTTTTGAATTGATCTCTTCTTAGCATTTTGTCTTCTATATTTATCGAGTCGAAGTCTTGGGCACTGTGGCTTACGATCTCGCTTTTCTAAAATGGTAAAATATAATAATTAAACATATTTTACTGTAGGTGCGTACGTACACGAAACTGATATCAACCTGTATTTGCTAACAACATAATTTATCAGGAACTCAAAAATTATAAAGCTATTTTCTTAAAGAATGCATTGGCTTCTTTGACAGCGAATTACATTAAAATATTATATAATAACACTTACTTTTTTATTTGTTTTGCTATCCGTAAGAATGATTAAAATTGTCTGGTCTAGTGAACTTCGAATGTTAGAGTTGTTTTCTTCGTCAGACAAGGCCTCGTGATCGCCGTCAAATTGTATTACCATTTTAACATTATCGTTTGCATGCTCTTTCAAATCGTAATCTGTTACAGTACTACCGACATCGGCGTGATTACCAATTCTTAAAACGGGTTTTGAGTTTTGTTCCAAAAAATCCTTTTTATTTATAAAATTTAAGCTCCCGTTGTTATATACCTTTTTAAATCTAGTTTGGGACCCTTTATCTTTTTTATGGCTATCGTGATCTAGAGGCGTTCCAATAATTATCATTTTAGGTTCATTCTCTGTACCGATTGAGGCAACTTCATTGCTTTGTATCGATTGATTATCATCCTCTTCTTTATTGTCATCATCTTCTTGAGACTTATCACTATTGCTATATTCAAAATCTTCATCAAATATCATTTGTGTTACCGGATGGAAATTTTGTCCATTGTCAGGGCTCGTATAATTTCTATTCCTATCACTTTGGTTAATACGTGGCGGTTGATGTAGCGAAACATTTTCAATGCTTGTTTCAACAGATACCTCGTTTTCTGGATCTACATGAGCTTCATATTTCGATTGTAAATCTTTGTACTTTAATAAAACATTCAAAATACTGTTAACGTGTGTGATATTCCTTAGGACGTCTAGATATATATGTTCACTGCTACGTACTTTTTGACCCTAAAATAAGACGGAATATTAAAAATGAACCATCCCGCTGACAATGAGTAGGCTATATCTAATTATCACAGTAGTCTACTAAGTTCCCAAAGATTCGTAGCGACTTATCATAGCTTTTCGTAGCGGTCACAAATAACATTATCTCCGAATTACTTCCATCAATAATTAATTATTATAGATTAGATTAAATATATTTTACCGATATCCCCGCAACGTAAATACCAAAAGCGAGAACTGTCCAAGAAGGCACGTATTTCGACATTTGAAATATTCGCACATAAAAATAAGCAATAATAGATAAGAATAAATTGATTTTAGAATTTTATTGACTGTTTGTTAAAGGTGAAACAATTCATAAAGTTGCATATGTTTTGTGTATACGTTCTAGTATACTCAATTTAAAAACTGAATACTATACAGTATGTTTATATTGAACAAGGAGTCTCAGTTTCACGGTCTCTATTCTAATATAAATGTTTAATTATAATATTCGCGAGAGGATGTGAGATTTCAATTATAGAATATCAAATATTATTCTGAAATCAATTTCTAAGTAACAGCTATACCAAATAACCCTTCCCACAGTATCCATGCCGCTCTACCTCGTAGAAAACACATAACTTAACCCGGGAAAACATATGAATAGTGAATGTAGCTATCTGTTCTTTTTCTATATGACACTAAGTCTAGGCGTTCACCTGCTTTATTACATCTATTGTTCGTTTGTAAAGTTCAAATCAAAGGGGTTTATCTTCCACTTCGTCTATAGTATATTATGTTACATAAATGTCGAACGGCATGCTTAGCGACTTGAGTGTTCGTGTAAGTCCATCAAAATCAGCACATAATCTCAGAGAGTTACGTAAAATTTAGTTTTTACCCTTGAGACATGATGAGGACTGTAAACATATAAAATGTATTGCCATTAAGGAAGTTTAATGTGGAACAATTAGCCTAGAAAATGTAAATAATTGCCATGCCGATACTTTTTCGGGCCTTGTAAGAATTTTTGTTATACTTTAATCGCATTTTGTTGCAGTTGATGAAATTCAAGTGGCATCATACAAAATGCTCGGATCTCTGTACACACTGGGTACCGATGCCATGCTCACGCACGATAGAAAATATCTGAAAACTGAAATTGAAAGAAACAAGCCAGCTCTGGTAAGTGCCGTTGTCAAGGGGTGAATATTTGAAATGTGCGCGGAAAACACGCGGCATTTAGTTATATCAATTTTCTTTAAGACATTGCACAAATGCTCATTTTAACCTACATTCAAACTTGAATAAGCATCACTTTTATTATCACTTTCATCGTCGATCGCGTAACCCTGATGTCCTTCAAATAAAGAACTGCATCTCTTGATCGTGTCGTATGAAACAATTACTTAGTCACTAATAAATTCGATGTCTCCTTCAGGGTTCATGTCTGGGTGCCTTCAGTTCCACGTTTCCGGTGGCTTTCCTGGAGCCTCACTTGAACAAGCACAATCAATTCTCACTTTTGAATCGCATTGCTGACCATTCGCTTGAAGCCCAAGGTACGTTACATGATTTCATTTATCTATTTTATAGGCATAAGGATTTTGGAAAATTTTGTAAGTTGTGAAAATACATTTCGAAATATGAAAGATCTGCTGACTGAAGTAATACTACAATAATTATTGTAGGATTTTAAAGATCAAATCGAAGATTATTTATTTTAGTTACACCAACAAAGGAAACACTATCACAAAACACAATAGAAAATTAGTTAAGTGTGACTTCAATTACAGGTGCAAGCAACCTAAAGCAAGTCAAAATGGAAATGAGATGGAAATAAAAATGTATACAATATAATAATAATATAATATCGATACTTGGCTCATATTATGTGATGAACAGATATCATGGTGAAGATGGAACAGTCCATGCCGACGTTGGAGACGATCCTGAACGAAGTGGACCAGTTTGTAGAGTCCGACAAGACCTACAACGAAGCGCCTCACATCATTGACGTGGTGATGCCGTTACTGTGCTCCTATCTGCCGTTCTGGTGGGCTCAGGGACCAGACAACGTCACCCCTACAGCCGGGTAAGAAAGATTTATAGATTATTTTTTACAAAACAAAACGTTTTTGCTTCTCAATGATATATCTGGAAATAGGGTTTCAACTGCATCTGACTGAATATGTACACAAGATCTATACAACTGTATCACGATACTGTAAGTTGCTAGATCTACAACTTCCGCAATATATCAATCAGGTGTTAGTTATAGCCGTTATAGCGAGCGATATTTTAATTTTGAATTTTACAAGATGCCCATTACTTCGCAAACTCATCATCAGGTACGTGCCCGGAATTAAATCCAAACTGTAGAATGTTAAATTGCCTAGAGTTCAATGTTCTCAAACTTTGGAAATATTCTATCAATCGTTGCTTTAAAGTTGAAATATCCAAAAACCTTCTATCCTACTAACCTATCCAGAAACCACGTGACAATGGTGACGGCGGACCACATGAACCAACTGCTGAAGAACGTTCTGAAACTGATCAAAAAGAACATTGGCAACGAGAACGCGCCGTGGATGACGCGCATCGCGACCTACACGCAGCAGATCATCATCAACAGCTCGGAGGAGCTGCTCAGGGACTCCTTCCTGCCGCTGGCGGAGAGGGTCAGGAAGCGAACCGACAATATGTTCCACAAGGAGGAGAGCTTGAGAGGTTTCATCAAGGTAACTATTTGTATTTTCCAGTTTATGATAGAAGTTATTGTGTAAATCGCCCAAACTTTTGCTATTCGTCCAAATTTCAAATCAAATAAATCAGCTTTACTTCAATAAGCGATTTGCGATATTGTGTTCGACGCATGACAATTCTGGTTTATTGTCGAATCCAAAAATTACCGTATACCGTTTTCCCAGTCGGCTACTGACGACACGTCTCAAGTGGAGTCTCAAATTCAAGAAGATTGGCAACTACTCGTCCGAGACATATACTCCTTCTACCCGCTCCTCATCAAATATGTCGACCTGCAGAGGAACCATTGGCTCAGGAACAACGTTCCAGGTGAAATATTGTTTTCCTATTATATCGAGTTCCTTATTTTGATTATGTATGTACAACCCTTTTTGTTGGACCGCTGCTGGACCAGGTCTCCTCTCTGTGAGAGGGATTAAGGCCATAGTCCACCACGCTGGCCAAGTGAAGCCTTATATTGATTTCTTTTTAGTGATTCAGTGCAATTTATTGATTTTCTCTTGTATTTCTCTTGTATTTGCATAATTAAAGTTAATTGTAACACGCATACTGATAGGAATACGTATTATAGGCATACATCAATTTCGATTTAATTGATTTCCTATGGTGACTTTGATGGTCCATTTTTCTTTATAATAGAGGCCGAAGAGCTCTACAACCACGTCGCAGAAATATTCAACATCTGGTCTAAAAGTCAGTACTTCCTCAAGGAGGAGCAGAACTTCATATCGGCCAATGAGATTGACAATATGGTGAGTGTAATCAGCAACAGTGACACGTTAAGAGTGAATTATTAATTTATGATCACGATTTCAAAAGCCATCGATACATTCTCAGAAACGAATCCAAGTGTTTCCGTGTAACTGTTCGTATCTAACGAAATGTCTGTCTCGCGTTCATCTTCATTGATTTTAAATCTCTCTATAATATCGGCTGTCGGTTCGTTTGTCACGCTTTTTTACATTTCCTGTATTGTTATTATTAATGGAACACAACGAATCCGAATTGAGCTTCAATGATTATAGTAGTGAACGAAATTGATTATGTATTGTAAAATACAGATGTAAAAGTGATTCAATTTGTGAAATTATTACATATTTGTTCATATTAGAAATTAGACCAACTTTGGGATATTCAATTTTTAAATATGATAATCGCTTTTTAAAATATGGGACATATTTTGAAGATATCAAAAATGTTTACAAATAGTACTTCTGCGAGTTTATTATTTTTAATAAGGAATTTATCAGCTCTTACAATTTACAATTCATATAGAGGATCGTTATGTGCTGTAGCATCGGAGAATATTAAAAGAAATAGTTATGTTTTAATATGTTACACGTTGCAAAATTCAAAGTTTGTAAACAAAAAAGTAATATTTTGGCGTATTAGTGCAATTAGCGCATTAGGCACAGTTCTTTAATGTTAGTTGATAAGTGTTTATAATAAATAAATAAATAAGTATTATGCGCTGTAAAATTGGAGTTTTCTAAGCGAAACGACAATATTTTGGCCTACTACATGAGTACTAGAAAATAAATCTTTGTCATATTTAGACTACACGTAATTATTCACGACATCTTTCACTGGTCCAACAGCCATACGAAGCATAAAACAGGTCACATAACTATATGTTAATCGTATTGTACATCATCAAGTCTGTCTCGTCTGTCTGTCATCTGTGCTGTGTTTGTAATACTCTCCTTTGTCGCGACTAGGTGTTGATAATGCCTACAGCAACAAGGCGAGTCACCACCGTCGTAGATGGTGCACCCCAGGGTGGTGGAAAGGTAAAATGCATGGAAACGCTTCTAACACAACCGTGTTCCTCTTGCAGCTACGACTGGCATGATCTTTACGAAGGCGCGTGGATAACTATACATATCAATCGCCCAACTTCATTATGACTTTCCATCAGCTACCCATGTATATCTGTTAAAAATTTATTCCCATATACGAAATACCCTAAATTATTAAGTTTGGTGTGACGCATACCTCATAATGTAACCGTATTTACAGCTAAAAATGAAAACAGTCAAGTTACAGACGACAGTCTAATATTACTAGGTATAACTCCAGTGATAGATCTTTAACTCTTAGTGTTCGAAACGAGCTTAGCTCGGGTATGGGAAGTCGTAACAGTTGTCAGCCAGTGGTTAGTTAAGCAGTCCAGTTAATACGCCGTACAATCCCTCCGCCAAATAAACCTGCAAACAATTTCCACGTAACGCAAGATAATGCTTAATATGAATTTCCGCAAAAAATGTATATAAAGCTTTAATTCCTAATTACTTGATAGTCAAATGCTTATTGTTAATAAAACAGAAACTAATGCCAAATAATATTACTATTACCATATTTCCAATATTACAAACTCCTTCGTAGTTATTTTTGATTTCTCTTTTTGGAATTTCAATGTACACTAACGCTGACTTTTTGGAAATTTCGATTTAATGGCAAATGGAAAATAGCCCTCTGATAGAAGAACGTTACAATTCGCCATGTAAATAATAACAATAGATTTTATTTAAGTCTTCTTAATATTTGCAGAATAATATTTTGAAATCGACGAAAGAGAATAATTTAAACCTTTAAACTCGAGATCAACAGTAAAATTTTTTATCTCAGTTTTAAAATCACTGTTATTAATAAAATCTCGCTTATAAAAAGATTTTTTTCTATGATACAAAGTTTTACCGCTTGAACCAAATATTTGTAGATTCCAGCCAAAACGAACCTTAAACTGATTTCTCCAACCTCCCAACCCAACCTAAACTTTTGTATAGGAACAGTACATCAACAGATAATACGACTTTTATGAATATTGTAGAAAAAGAAGAAACACCGCGACAAGAAGCGAGACAAGGACAAGGAGGTGCAGGCGTCGCTGATGGTCGCTTGTCTGAAGAGGCTGCTGCCGGTCGGCTTGAACTTGTTCGCGGGCAGAGAGCAGGAGTTGGTCCAGCATTGCAAGGATCGCTTCTTGAAGGTGATAATATAGACAGAATTCAAATTCAAATGGTTTCACTCATTATAAGGTTAACATACGAGGAAAGTCAGGGAAGGTCATGTTTTAGTCATCTTACTTCGGCTTTGTGCGCCCTTCAGGCTACAGTAGACCGGGAGAAAAAAAAACCGGTAAAAGAACGGCCAGATGTCTCTTGTTTAAAGTCCACTAAATGAATAATGTTAATTTTGTATTTGAAGTTACCTATTTGTTAGTACTTTCACAAATAAAAGGTTGATAAAATCAACCAGTTCTTTTTAAATCTCTCGCATTCAATATGTTCTGCTTATCACAGAAAATGACCGAGCAAGACGTGTCAGAATACGCCAAAACCCAGTTGACGTTGCCGGATAAAATCGACCCAGCCGACGAGATGTCCTGGCAACACTATCTGTACAGCAAGCTGGGCTCCAAGAGCAAGACGGCGATAACCGAGAACACCCCAGAAAACAAGGCGAAGATCATTGACGATACGGTGGAGAGGATCGTGGCTATGAGCAAAGTGCTGTACGGGTTGCATATGGTGAGTTTATTTTAGGATTGCAAAATATATGGGTAGCCAAATTCGAACAAGATTTTTAGCAGGCATAAAGGCTTAATAAAAAACGTCTTATCTGAACACCACAATAGTGAAACACACTAAGGTATGTGAAGTCTACCAAGCCGCACTTGGCCAGCCTGATAGATATGTCTTAAATCTTTGTCACTACGAGAGGAAACCCGGTCCAGCAGTGGACCAATAATAGCGTCGAAATAGCACGGTAAATGTTACTAAAATTGTTATCATGTATATAATGATTTGTATAACATAGATCGACCATCCGCAACAAATGAGCAAGAACGTCTACCGCTCGGTAGTGTCCATCCAACGTAAGCGGGCCGTGATCGCGTGCTTCCGGCAAACGTCACTGCACTCGCTTCCGAGGTTCAATAGACCTTAAACCGTGTTCCGTAATATTTGTTACTGAGTGTTCTTTGTTTATAAAAAGCGTTAATGTTATTTTAGAAACAAATTCCTTATCAGCTTAGATACAATCCGTTGATGAAACTAATCTAAATGAAAATCGCTAACCGCCATTTTGGTTTTAGTGGCTGACTCAATAACAGTATTTTGTGCGATTGATTTGTTTGGTGTACATTTAAAGTTCTAACAGGAAGTAATTATTACACTATTATCAAAGATACAATCTTGCAACAATGACAAAACCAAGAAAAATTACCTAAATTCCTTTTTATTAATGTACCGTAACTACAAAGAATTATAAATATTGAGACAAGGATATTGCTGATTCTGTGCTGAAATATCATCCAATCGATCCGCTGGTGCTAACATCGTTGGGTAAACCAATTGCAGTTCCCACAATAAATATAACAAAGCTTTTGTCGATATCGATGTTTAGAAATAACCCCTGAGTGTGTGCATGCTGCGTTGATTGGACTAACAAGGCCACGAAGCCCGCGCCGCGCTCCAGCAACTGGACGCGCATCCTGTGCGCGGCGAGGAAGCGCGCGGCCATTGCGTGTTTGCGCTCTATACATTTATACAAAATCAGTCGGTAAGTGTATAATGTATCTGTCCAAGTTGTCTATATACTCGTATGACTGAGACTGAGGATTTCCACCGGCCACGAACCTGGCAAACTCATTTCGCCTCTTCTACCGTTGTCGAAGCTATCAAACAAGCTAGCCTAAGCTAACTAGAAGAACTATTGACCTGATCTTCCTCTCCAAAGTCAGTTTGTTGCACATATGGTAAACATTAAATTGTATAATGTACATGTTTTAAATATACAAGTTCAAGTGTTGAAATGTAGCGAATTTATGAATAGTTGCAATTTTTAAGTTGGTCCTTCGAGCCGGATATTAAGTTGCAATTCGATAGAAACTATTTAACGTTATTTGTCAGAATTATAATAAAGAAGTATGTACAAATGGTGACTATATTTGTTTCTTCTTATAATTTTCAAATTTCGAAATATACAAATCTTCAAAATTATGCCCAGTTGGTTCAGTACTGAGTTTAATACCATGAAAGTTGCTTATACCAAACGGCTATGAAAAGTTTATACTATACGCTCACAGACATAGAGCTTGCAACATATTTGCCCGCACTTACTACGAGCTGTGGCTGGAAGAAGAGAACATCGGACAAGAAGTCATGATAGAAGATCTCACGGTAAGTTAGTCGTTGGAAACGTAGTAATGTCACTTGTAATCCATGAAAGTATTTATTCTGATAACTTTTCCTTTGATGAAAATTATTAATTTGCACTATTTATATTATCGTCAGTTTTATTCGTAACGATTACAAATGAATCGTCAAACAAAATCGTACCCTAACAATTTATTGTTAACAAATTGATAAAATGCGTTAGTAAATTGTTGTTATTCCTCAAATAATTTGATAGCAATGATATTTTATACTTGTGCTATATGGCGCCATTTTGTCGCATTGGATTATATTACTAATGTACGTCTCAGTAGAAAATAGGAGACAATTCTGATGTAGCAACGTTAATACGATTGAAAATCAGTCAATGATGAAGTATTACATGTGGTCAGCAATCATTCGAAGACGCGGAGTTGAAGAAGAGCGACGTGGTGGAGGAGGAGGGCAAGCCGGACCCGCTGACGCAGCTCGTCACCACCTTCTGCAGGGGCGCCATGACGGAGCGCTCGGGCGCGCTGCAGGTAAACCAGCTTACTATGTAAAAGGGAAATGGTGAAATTGTTCAAGATTATATTCCAATTCAATGCAACGACAAAGAGAAAGACCTTTATTTGCACAAATATGGGTACATATATAGATGTCATAAGATTATTAGTTCAAGCCATATTTTGCCTTTTACGGAGTAAAAAATGAAGAAATGAAAGTATAAGTACAAATTATTATTACTCAATTATTACACGAAAAGATTGTATTAGATGCTTCGTTTATGAATAATTTTACTTTGTTTTTGGTTTTATCTTGGTAATTTTTTTTATTTTCCACTAAATCTGTTTATTCTTTTCCGTATTACACTTATATTCCCTTAAAATAAATTGTTGCTTTTTTTTAAAATCCTCGTCTTTATCTTGACTTCTATTCTGTCTCCTGCTCTCATTCTCTCTTATTTTTACTACCGTCTCTGTTCCTGGGTGTAATCTTCTATTTAAAAGAAGAATATTAATAATGCAAAGTGAGTTTCAAAGAGCCTACTCAGTCATTCTGCAATCTTCTCTTATGATTCATCATGACGTATCATTTACAGGAAGACCCGCTGTACATGTCCTATGCTCACATAATCGCTAAGTCTTGTGGTGAAGAAGAGGAAGAAGGTGGCGGCGAGGAGGAGGAAGGAGGTGGAGAAGCAGAGGCCGAGGACGAGGGAGGCGCGAGTATACACGTAAGTTAATATATATTACAATTAAATTTCTTTATTTTTAATTTATACTATCTTCTTGTTTCTATTGTTTCAAAAAGTAGCTTTCTTTCGATTTTTCACTATTTATGGAAATAGTTTTTTTCGTATAAAACATTTTCATGACAAATTATATTGTTACACGCAGAAAACTATGGATATGTTTATGGTATGTATTTAATGTAAGATTTGTTAACACTTTTTGTATTTCTTTTAGATTAAAATTTCAACACATTCAATTGTTTTCATTCCTAACTCTATTATCAAAGTATATAATCGCTACACCTATTTCTGTAATGTAATGCATCTATCATTTTAGGAACAAGAAATGGAGAAGCAGAAGTTACTATTCCACCAGGCGCGCCTGGCGAACCGCGGGGTGGCCGAAATGGTCCTGCTGCACATATCGGCTTCCAAGGGGATCCCCAGCGAGATGGTCATGAAGACTCTGCAACTGGGCATCTCTATATTACGAGGTGGCAACATCGACATTCAAATGGTAAACAAACTGATTTTAGATGAACTGATTTAAGACATTGTACATTCAGGAGCAATGTATGTTTAAGTTTTAGTCTTTCCATCTTAGAACTGAGTCTTTAATTACGTCCTCAAACTCGACTTCGATGTACTCTTAGTGCCTTCTCAAATAAACCCTAAACTCAGGTGGGACGTCCCATCTTTTAAATGCCGAAGTACAAGCATAATATGAGGCAGCATCAATATAATTTATGTGCAATTGGTAACAATTATCATCCAAAATTCCCAGAATAATAAAAGCAGCAAACCAACGAAAGGCTCACTACTAGATACAGTTAAATAAGTGTCTGTTTGTCGCCAGGGTATGTTGAACCATCTTAAGGATAAGAAGGATGTCGGATTCTTTACGTCGATAGCTGGTCTCATGAACTCCTGCTCCGTACTCGACTTGGACGCCTTCGAGAGGAACACCAAAGCTGAAGGTAAGATCGTCAATAACGAAAGAAACATAGGAGAATTTAAAACCTTTAGGCAGTTAAATCTGCAGTTACCGTTTTTGTCTTCTTGCTAATTTATTTTGTATTTTACGTTTTCTATTTGTGCCCTATTATGGGATTAATTCCGCCAAGATTTTATAGGATAGGAAGTGGGAAGCATACTGAACACTCTCGACAAATTTTACATTAGAATCGCTTTCAACTTTAGCAATTGTGACAGAAAATAGAACGTACTGTGGTTCAAGTTCAACGTTGATATTCACATTCAAAGTAATAGTTTACGGCTTTGTCATAGATTCAACCTCGTTTCAGGTCTAGGCGTTGGCTTAGAAGGTGCGGCCGGCGAGAAGAACATGCACGACGCCGAGTTTACGTGCGCTCTGTTTAGATTCATACAGCTGACTTGCGAAGGGCACAATCTCGGTTAGTTATAACAATAATAAAGCGCACATTAAATTTCCAGTATATGCTATACATACGTCCAGTCATAATACAAGTGTATGAAAGACAAAAGAAAACTAGTTACTTATCAGCAGTCTTTTTGTCAAGATATTAAAATTTACGGAACCTTCTGAACGTGATTTAAAATCAGAACCATTGCGATAATGAAATTGTTGTACTATAGTGATGCTTAGTTTGTTTTACGAGGAGGAGCTCCAAGCCCTCGTCGTTCACTAGATCCTGAGGCTTTGATGTATCTACCAAGATCAATTGTTCCACAGCGCGGAATTGATATGAAAGTTTTATATAACTCGCTCATACTACAGAATGGCAGAACTACCTTCGTACCCAAGCTGGTAACACGACCACAGTGAACGTGGTCATCTGCACCGTCGACTACCTGCTGAGGCTGCAGGAGTCCATCATGGACTTCTACTGGCATTATTCAAGCAAGGTGAGAATTTCTATTAACAATAGTTATTTGAGTAATCATGATTATTTCATCAGAAAATGTAAGTATTTAAGATTTGCTCATATTCTACAAGATCAATCCATATATTTAGGTATAATGGCTTTATTTGGCTAAATAAGCATTTTTGCCTGTTATCCATGTTTTACTAAAATGATATTATAATTGTCAGGAACTCATCGATCCAGCGGGCAAAGCGAACTTCTTCAAGGCGATCGGCGTGGCGTCCCAAGTGTTCAATACCCTCACTGAAGTCATCCAGGGCCCCTGCACCCAGAACCAACAGGCGCTGGCACATTCCAGGTACCAGAGATCAAACAAGCTTGTTCGACGAATGACTTGCAATTCCATATATATATATACATAGATTAATAGGCTTAATACTGGGCGACCTTACATGTTTTCTATTTCGGAAAAATATTTGCGACTATCTGTGCATGACACAAAATTGTTTTTCTCTCGTCAGATTGTGGGACGCGGTGGGCGGTTTTCTGTTCTTGTTCTCGCACATGCAGGACAAGCTCTCGAAGCACTCGTCTCAGGTGGACCTGCTGAAGGAGCTCCTCAACCTTCAGAAGGACATGATCACCATGATGCTGTCTATGTTGGAAGGGAACGTTGTCAATGGTGAGTACAAAATGCCAAAATTATGGATACTTAAAGCATTTTTGAAATTCTTTATTTCTCTTCCTGATACTGAGATAATGCACTTAAGCATACATAATTTATCCCACAATTTTTAGATAGTTTTCAATTTTACAATTTCATTTTACATTTCA
>DWUN01002722.1:0-13265 GCA_018249975.1 Passova gellias
CATAAGTAATACATGCGTTATGTTTGGGATCGCAATCCGAAGTAAAATACAAAAATATGTATTTGCACAAATAGGAGCATACTTACAGATCTTACAAAATTATTAGATCAGTCCATTTTGCATTTTACGACGTACAAATTATCAAACATTTATGTTTTAATAGGTACATTTAAGATTTGTATAATACACCCACAGCTATCAAACCGAAACACTAACATTGAATGTTTTTCTTTTTTTATTATAATGCCATCACGCCAAGTCCGTAACGGGGTCGGCAGAAAGCACCGAGTGCCAAATAACTGTCTTACAAAAATATTTTTTGTATATCTGGGGCCAATTCCACACACGGCAGCCTAATTTAAAACTAGGAAATTTAAAGCCTGTCATATGAAGACCTGACACCTGATAAACTACATATATACGTACGATATAATACGTATACATTTTATTATACCCAGACACAGAACAACCAAATGCGCTCATCACACATATGTTTGTCCTCGGTGGGCATCGAACCCACAGCCTCCGGTTCTGCAGTCAGCCTCTCTAACCACTCCGCTGCGAGGGCACTCACATCATCTATATTTAGACTTAAGAAAATATGTGCTTTGTTCCACACAGTTCACGAACTACAATAAGAAGTTGTCTCTCCGTTCACGTATCATTCAAATACATTACCCTCATTTATTGTGGACAGCTCACAAGAAATTAGTTTTCCCGTAATTTTCCAGCCCAGTAACTTCGGGGAGACATGAACAAAGGCTAACAATTAAGGCTAATGGTCTATAAAAATGTCTACATCAAACATTAACGAGATCTAGTACATTTATCTTCTTTCAGTTATCTCCTACACTCTTCTACTCGTATTCTTCTGTGAGCCCTGAGCTTTCGATGCTCAGGCACTTGATCATTGGAGTTAGATAAGTGGCATCGTTTTTATGCTATGATTGATTAACAACAACAACGACATACCATCACGCCAGGTCCCTAACGGGGTAGGAAGAAAGCACCGATTAAGATGTAAAAAAAAATACCATAATTTATGTTGCAAACCACTGCTAGCGTAAAAAGTGATCGCAAAGCCTCTACTAAAGGTTTTTTACATTACTTACATATATTGATATGATCATAAAACCAAGCGATTAATTAATAGCAATTTAAATTCAACTGTCACGTAAAGATCTGGATTCGCTTCCGGGTCGTGCAAATATGATGAAATTCCCGCTGTGCGCACGCGCATACGTCTTCGAGACCGATGACATCCGCAGCGGCAATAATAAATAAGATGGAAGAGTGATAGACAATATTCACATGGATTTCTAGAAAATGTCTTATCTGTGAACATTTGAATTACCTTAATAGTTGTAGGATAAAAAGTATGACAACCTAATTTTAGCCACCGAAGTTTTATAAAGTAAAACCTTTTTCCAAAATTAACGGAAGAGAAAAGTTGTTTGTAAAGTAAATATAGTACAATTGAAGAGATCTTTTCGGCGAACTTAGATCCCAGCGGTAATCAACTAAGCACCGCCACACACGCTTATCATTCGCATGAACCAATAAACTTTTTCGTCTCAGATTACAACACATTCCCAAGAGAATAGAAAATAAATTTGAATTTTATTATTAAGTACCTAAACGCACGGTCCAGCTGCCTCGCGTAGCTTCAATAGGTTTCGTTATTTGTCCCGTCCTCGACCGAAGTTCGCGAATTACCATACGAAGTTAGGTATGTGTAGAATGGAATGGGAATTAGGCGCGTAAAGACCAAATATTTACAAAGATTCCTTATTCAAAGATATAATAAATAACAGATGCAATGAAAGATTACTATTGTTATTATTATTTTATTGAGTTGGGTTAGTTTATGGGCCAAATTTGGTTATACGTTCTAGCGTGCGGGTTATAGGTTATATTAGATTGGGATTATAGTGAATAGAATATTTTCTCTATTTTTAAGTGAAAACTGATTTAAGCAAGATGTTTTTTAAAATTCAGCCGAGCTAATAACTAGACAGGCCACCTAATGTCACTGCCGCTTTCGGCCATTTATGATATCCAAGGAGACCCCGACGCGTTTTAGATTTCAAAGCATGCCTTTTAGTGTTCACATCAAAGGAAGGCTTTACGATATTACCAATAAAAAGACCAGAAGTTCTCGATGAAGATAATTTATTGTAAAAGTGGAAAATATTATGGCGTTATCTAATAGTCCAAAGCGCAGAACAAGGCGACGCCCCGCTTGATCCAGTGCGCCTGCGGCTTGTGCGTGGCCAGCTCGATGGTCATCACGTAGTTGGTGGAGTGGCCCGTCGTGGACAGCGTGCCCGCGCGCAGCAGCGTCTTGTACGTCGGACACTCATACAGGCCCTGCTGCAGCTTGTGGTTCTGCTCCGGTTTCATATAGATTATTGCCATTTCTAAAACGATCGCAAATAACACAAACAAAACGTTCACATTTTACACGCTCTTCAATATAATAACAACAGAAGCAGACGCGGCCACGTTCGTCCACGGTTCAATTATAATACTTGAAATTAAATTATTCATCATTATGTCACGTCGGAATGATTGTTGTCTGCGAGTAATTTTAACTCGCAACATGCTAACCTACATCACCATCTATTAGAAACTCTTGTCCTAAAAAAAATCATTAAAATATAAAATATAGAAATCGCGCATCGAGATAAAAACAAAGACGCCAATTGCCTATACACGATTTCACAAAATACGTGTGTCTATGTAGCCCTTAAAAAAGACAATAATAAAGCTGAACTATACCTACTAACTCGCCGACTAAATCGGATATTGTGGTTCGTGCAAGTTCGAGCTGATCGCAGCAGATCCGATACTGACCCGTGTGTAGCTCCTTGGGGCGGCTTTCTTCCAACGACATGTCCCCCATGTTCCACCGCGCTCCCTCCAAGTACAAGCCTCTCACACAGCATCCGTCGTCAGGTTTCTTGGCCGGTGGACCGGGTAAAGCCTTCAAATAGTACCATAAAGTGAGATATAATCATTCCAACCAACGATCAAACAAAAGGTGGATTGTAGCTTTGTCACAATTGAGAGTAGCAAGAAAGGAATAAATTGTGAACGATATAACTGTTATTGGAGTAAATGCTTTCCATTGATTATAACTAATCGGTAGAGAAATTTGGCGTTTGACTTTTGCACATCAATTTCTTTTTAAAAGCTGTCTTAAATTTGATACTTTTTTCAAATTCTAAAAGGAGTTAAAAAATGTGGCCATTTCGTTGATACAAGTCGAATAGAAGACAAACTACATAGTTGAAAATGTATTCGACGTATGAATACCAAAGTTATGGAGAAATTTCGTTTTTCATACGAAGCCATAAAAAATTTGATGCATATTTGGTCACTCGCTATGTTCCAAATTGACTAGAGCGACGTATTTGATATATACGACCGATCTGAATAATACATATGACTGCAGACATTACGTATAACTCGTAAAATACATCTGGTATCGTCTACTGAATTTTCTGCGGACGTATATTCACCGATCTAACCTCAAAAGCGTAGGACACTGTATCAATGGCGATCACGTGCTTCCTGGCGTAGTTCTGCAGCGCGCCCGTGAGGAACGCCTGCGGGAAGTAGAAGCCCGAGATCCAGAACACCTTCGGGATCCCACCGTCCGCCCATTGCTGCATAAACTGGACTCTGAGAATCAGGTCCTTCACCCATGCCGCTGCAAGTACACCGAACAAACCGTTGAAAACATTCTCGGAGACCAATGCTACGTTCCGCATGAAAAATATGAAATTCTTCGAAGCAAGACTGAATACGTAGCGTATCATAGAGATAATTATAGAACAACTAGTAATAACCCGCAATAGGGTCTTATAGAGTTTAAAATAAAGGCCTTCTCCTCATCAGACACCAGCAGGTCTCTGCCATAATAATAAAGGTTCTGATATAATAAAGGTTCCCTAAAGCTCCTTAGAATGGACCAATATGAGAATTTGTTGCTTACTTAAAAATACATAAAAACTTTATAATTATATTACAAAAACATTGCAGAAACTTCATTTTAAGTATGTAATATAATTACAAATGTTGTTCACCTAAGGGTTTCAAGGAAGGATATGCCTTCGAGCTCCACATAACGGGCACGGCATTGATGGCCAGGCTGCGTGCCATGCTCTCCAAGGCCTCTGACATCACCACCAGCCCTTTCAGTGCCTTCAAGAGGTCCCTTTCAAATAAACGTACAAAAATGTAACCTTACGACTGTATTACGTTTTAACGAAGATTCAATATTTTTCTGATTAAAAAGATTTAAATAAAATATGCTTTGCACACAACATTTTACAAACAAAAGGACAAGTAGATACGAGTATAGTGTTCACAAAGCAATATGCAAAGGACGGTCTTATTTCACAAATTACGATTTCTTCCAGAGAATCTATTCGTAAGCGCAGTAAGTACACAACAAGAGAAGGAGGGTGTGCAAACATTACAAGTATTTGGGTTGGAGTGTGCGCTCACTTCAGTGAATTGGTGATGACTGCCAGCAGTCTGTTGTATCGGATCGCCTCTTGAATCAGCACTGTGTTCAACGATTCTTTGTACGACACGGGATATCTGTTTATCATAATAACAATTTTAATATATACATCTAGAAGAGTCTAATAGTGACAACGTTGCCATTCCGTCTGGCGGTAACTGACTGCTAATTAGTGGATTCAATTACCATCCGAGACAAAAGTTTGTGCGAACGCATTCGTTTTTTCATATCTAGGTGTTATAAAATGTTTATATTGCTTGTATGTTCATCGGCTGTCTAGTCGCCGTAGTATGAGGTTTAAAATAATTTTCAATCAGGCGAGTACGATTTGCTTCGAGAGAATATAAGTGGGTTTTAATTGTAATACGATGACCATTTCCTCAAACAGAGTTCTATATAATCAGTATTATTCAGAGCACGTGGCCAAGTTATAATATCGTCTCGGCGACTGTCCGAAGCTCAGACACTTTATAATGATGTCCAATTCGTTTTTCCTCGACGAGAACTTGGCTGTTGTACGCGGACATTTTTGAAAGTTTTAAATTGTAACGAACAGCCAACATGGCGTTCTTTTCAAATACTTGCCGACAAATTCCGTGATACAATATATATGTACCTATACAGAAGATTTGCACGGCCACAATCACAGCGATTTATTACCATAAATTGAAGGTTAAAAATGGCATACCGTTTACAATAACATTATATTGACATTTTTGACAATAATTAACATTTTAAATAGTAATATTTACAGAAAGCCTTTATAATACATTGGTTATATAAAATAGTACAATAACAATGAATATAAAAAATTGACGGACGTCCACTACGATTTTAGCGAAATTGAACGCCGAGTTAAAGAGGAATATAAAAATGAATTCTTGAAGAAAACTAAAAGTTTAATAAGGAATATTTAAGATTGTAAGCTTTCATGAAAACATGATTGGATGTATGTCTATCTGTTTGGTCCTTCGAGCCGAACAGGGTTCAAATAAACATTAGCATGCTTATTGTAAATTGTGAAATTATTAATGAAACTTACGTAGCAGCTATATATTTCTGATCTAGTATTGCCGGGACTACTTCCAGTATCTCCTTCGCAGCTCTTTCCGTCATTTCCTCAGCTGATAGTCCACCGCCTCCGCTCACTTCTTTCGGCTGAAGGTTACGAAGTGTACCTAGAAGATGTATAATATACTTATACATATCGTTTCCAAGGAAATAAAAGGTAATGGAAAAATACGACACCCTTCAAGCATTACCCAATAATAAAAAGGGTTAAGTTATAGTCAAACAAATCATTGATTAGATATCAATGTATGTAGAGCAAACCAAAAAACTATGTTACGCTGGCTTTTAGTAACAAAATCCATATAATTTTTGTCTGAATCAGATCTATGATAGTAGGAGGATGATGTTATTGACAACATCTTTTTCAGACATTTCAGCAGCAAACCAATCAAATGAGAAAGTGTATCTTCATATTCTTCAAGTATCTGCTAACCCTAAAGGAAATATACGAAAGTTACCGAGACAAGTACTCGTCTCCGACATGGCGTAGCTGATGTTGGCGTTGCTGTGCAGCCCGAACAGCGAGGGGTCGTCGTTGAGGGGCAACGTGCGAATGTACTTCGTGTAGTCGTCGATAGAGGAGGACGAGGATTGCTGAAACACCAATAACCTGGTCGTTAGCACCCTATTGTTAGGTTAGATATTTCACCGGTGCGTGCCGCATGGAGATCCCCGTATTCTCCAACAATAGAGAAAAGCCACGTAAGGGGTTTTATTGCAGTAATTCCTGCGGTAAAAATATTTTACAACCAGACTTCGAAGATAGGAAAATTTAAACAACATCCTTGCATTAGTTTTGCGTGACAAGCCAGATAAAGAGACAAAAATTCCAAAAGCTTCCAAAATATGTTAGGGTGAATATGATGACATTTTACATGCGGTTGGTAGTGGTCTTTCGGCAGTACCTGCTTGTAAGCACCCATCTCGTCGAACATCCAGCGGTCGTTAAGCACAGCCGTGGTGTAGTAGTCGGCCAGCAAGCAGAGCAGGCAGCGGCGGTCCCAGTCGTCCGTCACCCGCCCGCCGTAGTTAATATGGCCAGCGGTGTACGTCAACATCTACAGCGGAATTTATGGCAGAACTTTTGTAAGACTGCTTCTAATTGTTCTATTATTATGAATCTAAAGTGAACTTTTTGCAAATATGCGATCTTGATTCTAGATATAAATCAAATTCTGGCTGATATGGAAGCAAGATGTCTCTAAAAGCAGCGCTCCTGTTTTATACAGCAGAGGTGACTGTAGAAGCAGCACGTCAAGTTCGTAAGGAAAGAGATATATGGCACTCAGTTCCTTATATCTCTGCCTTGTGGACTTAGGGTGATACTATTTTAATCTTCAACATATTCGGCGATTTATCCAATGTCATGCCTCGTTTGGTAATTTGAACTTTTTGACGATACCATTTTGGCTTCGTATTTATTTTTAGAGTTTAGAGATTCGGAATTGTTGCCTACTTTGACATATAAAACACAGATTGAAAAACCATTTATACACAACTAAAATCCATAGTAATGTACTAACATTAATGATAACGACCAATATTACAGATTTACCCTAAGCGGCACTTCAGAGTACTCCGTTAAGAACATGTGCAACTGAGAGATGCAGATGCGAAGGTCACCGTCCGTGAATTCGTAGGGGATGTTAAAGCCTAAGGGGCCGAACTTGCGACGCTCCAGCACCACGCCGTGGAACAAGCACAGGGAGAAAAGGAGCCACTGAGAACAAACCATTATTTTCAAGCATTTGACTAAGATGTAAAAGCTGAAGAACTTAACGGTCTCAGTACATTTGCTCATGGTACATAACCAATTAGACATGAACTACATATGTACTATTATCGTTGTAGATAAATATTAATCGTACTCACTTTAAAATTGGGAACCTTACTATCGTTTGAATTAAAATAGTCAACGAAATCCGGCACTTGGTTCATGTACGCCTTCAACAAGTTCGCCTTGATCCCTCGCGGCGGCTCCACGGTCATCTTGTAACCTATATTTTGATGATAAATTTACTATTAAACCATACTGATTGCTTTATGTAGACTAATAACTAAGACTCTTCAAGGCAACAGTTTTTATTAGACAAGCGTTATTCATCTCGAGATGAATATAAACTGGAAACATGAGAGATCTACAGACCATTATAGAGATAACTATATAGTTGACTTCATATCAAAAATCTCCTTCCCTTCCCAATTTTTTATAACTTGTCAATAGTAATTTACCGTTCTGTAAGAGTGCTACAGGGAAGAAAGGCGAAGGTGTGGAGGTGAGCCACAAGCGGAAGTCCTTGTGCACCGACTCCGGCTGAATCTGCTCCACGTTGAGTTCCAGGACCGGCATCCAAGAAGGTGATAAGTGGCAGTTCTAGAAAAATCACATGTATGTACATATTTTAATTTACGAAAAAAATAATAATAACATAATTATAGGGAATGTACGTACCTACTGGTTTTCTTTTTGCTAACTGATACTAGTACTACTAATTTCTATCGGAGGCTTTTAAAATTTTTATTATCGTAATCTTTATCAGCCTGTATTTACCTCGAAATGAACAGTCCTCACCATGCTTTCCCCGTTTGAGGAATACTATTAATAATCTTCTTGGAACAAATGAACAAATTTCATCTTAAGTTCAACGAGAGGTAGTACAACCATTTAAAATATCATGGATACCTGAAAGAACACCCAGTTCCCGAAGTCACAGCCCACCTTCATCATGGCTTCGGCAAGCGGGCCCTGGCCTTGGCCCAGTGAAATGCTCTCGAACCGCTTGCCCATCTTCATCTTGTCCGCAAACTTTAGCAGGTCTGCCGTAATTAGCAAGAATATTGAAATTTTGTGTTGCGTTAATACATAAATCTATTTGTACTTTGTAAAATTTAAGTTCTAAAATATTATTTATAGCATAAACACGACATACAAAATTGATAACAAGGTATCACAGAAATTGAACTGATGACCAGATATCACAAATCCTCAAAGTAAAGTGACCAGTTGTACTGAGTGTACTTTGAAAAAAGAATTACTAATTTTCCATTTATAGACCAAAAATATCCTTTACCCGCAGCTGGATCAGTACCCGTAGATAGCACGAATATTATAGGCGCGAGGGGATCAGATTCGGCGTACAGGGCAGCCAGGTCAGCCGGCTGCGGCTCGACGAAGCGTGCCCCCATTCCCGTCACCACGTAGTCCTTATAAGAAGACATCGAAACTATAAATAGAGCTACGGTAACACCCAGAACATTTTACAGGATTTTGTTAATCCCAAAATTACGAAACAAAAACAATGCAAAAGAAGAAGAAACACCTGTAATCCGGGAACTAGTTTGTCAGGGCGGAGACACTTCAAAACGAGCAACTTTTGAAATTGATCCAATTGAGTATCCAAAGGTTTTGGATAAGGCAACCTGAAAGAGACCTTTGCTCATAAATATTTCACTGAGCTCTTAAAAATAAATAAAGCCACATACTTGAAATAACTTTTACAGTGTCAGGTCGAAGGCACAGCACAGTTATTCACAATACCACGGTTTCACTGATAGACGGAGTATAGTGACGGTGAAGCTACAAGCTGCTAGGAGCTAACCGAGTCCTTGTTCCCAGACATCACCCAATAATAATAACAATTATTCACTTATGAGGATTCATTGCGTCGTAGAAAGTCCTAAAAAACTTGGTCTGGTTGGGAAAATCTTCGACAAACTGATTCATGGTGGGCAGCGACGCGAGCTGCTGTATGTCAAGCCACATCCTCTGCGATATCCATTTGGGCTCTGGATTCTCCAACTCCTAGTTGTCAAAAGAGAGAAGGAGTACAGCAAATACGTAAATTAAAAACCAAAATTGGAACTGATACAACATCAAATGCACAATGTACAATAATAAACAGTAGTGTCAAAAGGTCTAAATTTGAATTTCTTGTTTTAAAACATCACGGTTTCAGCCAATTCCTACCTTTTCAATTTTACCGCCATTGAGAAGAAAATTGAACTCCGTAGATCTGATCGTTCCTTTGTCTAACAATATCCTCGCGCAGAGCAGAAACGCAAAGAGTAGCTTGTGTCGCTCGAAGAGACTCCGGCATACGTTCTGATACAACAGGAACGTGAAGTGCTCTATGATGATCTCCACACGTTCAATTATGTCCTCTGTTGGCGGAATAGTCACTTGAATGATAGGTAGGGTATATTCGAACCTTTCCCAACTCTGGATCATGGTCTACGAGAGCGATTTGGAAAAAATCTTACTTATTACCTCGATATTATTTGAGATGAAGTGAGATAACTTTGCTCGAGTGCGTAGATAAGAGCTTACCGTTCGGTTCAGTCTCAGCCATGGCTCGAATGAACAACTTGACGAACCATTCCAAAGAATACTGGTACATGGGGTCCACGTTAGCCATTCCCGATAAACAGAAAAATAGAATCTGTCCGCGATTAGCTACCGGCACGTAGCCTTCGCGAGCCTCGTCTATTTCCAACGATGTCTTTTCTATGTCTGCCACTTTGATCTAGGAAAAAGAAAAAAGGATGAATGAAACAGTGCGGAAAGAAATTTCTAGAAAATAATCGAAGAAGCGCTATATGGT
Source organism: Passova gellias (assembly GCA_018249975.1). Classification (NCBI taxonomy): domain Eukaryota; kingdom Metazoa; phylum Arthropoda; class Insecta; order Lepidoptera; family Hesperiidae; genus Passova; species Passova gellias. Next base: position 10,207 of record DWUN01002722.1, read on the forward strand.
CATAAATGACCTAAAATGCAAATTTAATTGTAATTAAAATCATTAACCAATTGAATTGAACAAAAAACATCGGAAGAGTGATCAGAGAACGCAATATTGTGTTAGGTACCAGAATCTCTGCACTTTTAATCTTGATAGCCTCTAGAGTCAGAATCAATGGCACATCGTCTACAGGAGATCCCTCGCTATTGGACAATCCGTACAAGATATCCGACTGCATTTCCGCCAACTGCGACGACATCTGCGCCCGGGACACTATCAGCTGGCCCCGGAGCTCTTCCAAATCGGGCCGCTCCTGCGCCACTACTATTGACAACAATTGCTCGGCTAAACCACTGAAAAAATTCAACAGCGTTTGTTAGTGAAGGACTACGGAATGGTAAATCTTGGTCTTCGTTAAATAATCGAGATTTAAAATGTACGTTCCCATGTAACAATAAATATGCAAATTTCGGATTTGCACTTGTGATGGATAAAATGTAACTCAACTTGTACATGGTCTCAATTTACTGATATTTCGATAAGAAACGATATTTTCAATAATGACTTGCAGCCTGAACGATGAACATAATAATTTTATATTTTTCATTTGTTCCGTTTTTATATTTAGCAATCTATAAACATCCGATATACAACCATCTGGCTACCATGATACGGAGTGTGTGTAGTTTGTAACCGGGAGGCCCAGTGTAGGTTGCCCCAATGTATTTATCATATTTATTGTTGTTAGACTACGAGTATATTACCTGGGCACAAGCGCGAAATTCACAATTTGCACTTTGACTGAAGTCTCCGGCGTGTATTTGGGGTTCGGCAGCTTAGTGGTGAGGTAGAGGCGGAATCCGGCCGTATACGGGATCAGGGAGTCGCCGAGCTTCAGCACCAGCTGACCAGCTTGACGGAAATATTGACGCTGCGCAAACAAATGCAATAATGTTATGTAGAAAAATGTAGAAAAATCATAATTTATTTATTTATTACATCCTTATAAACAGGAAAAAGATATAGTCTAGTCCAGTCCCAGTAACTAAGTCTATTCCCATAATTCTAAAGATTTTTTATATTAATTTATATAACAAAGCAGCAACGAGAAAAATATCTATTCAAGAAATATTAAAAAATGTAGTTACTATATTTATTTACACGGAATATGCCTAAAACATTTTTTGGATTTCTTTTGGTTCGACGTGCAAAACTAGTATATAGAATAAATACTAAACTGTAGGATGATTGGCTCAACATTGGCCCAAATTACGTTTACCAATTCACTATATAGTGACAAGTTTTAATTAATGCAAAACTTGTACATTGAAACACTCGGGCGATATCCTAGTTGAGGCAAGAGCTTAACCGCTTAGCTCATCTTTCTACTATATATATTAGATACTATTAAATACCTTGTGGCTAGATTTAGTGGTACACATATACATTGATCACAAAGTTGTATGTATAATACTCGCTTAATTTGAACAGTTCATACTAATATTATAAATGCGAAAGTGTGTTTGTTTGTCTTTCTTTCCCGTCGAAACGGCGCAATGGATCGATTTGATATTTGGTATGGAGGTAGTGGAAGGGCTAGAGAGTGACATTGGCTACTTTTTTTTTGCAAAAAATATACGTTTTCCGCGTGAAATTACATTTTAATGGCGTCGTGGATGCCTTAACATTATGACGTGTGAACAAAATAAATTCATTTGACCACGCGAGCGAAATAACAGCTACTTTTTAATGAACACGCAGTTTATCGTTAGGCATAGCTACAACGGAACATGAGTGTTGTTTAAGTTTCATGCTTACTGAAGTGATCGCGTGCTATAAAGCAATATGACGTAAAATAATGAGATAACGGCGGTAAACAATGTGTATTGCGCAGTACTTCCGCGTTCGCCTGTGCTACAGAGACGCCCTCTATTCCCCTCTTATTCTTTTTAACCATACCGAAGCCGCATCTATATTTTTTTAAATTACTTAATGCGGATGCTGGACAGTATAACACAGATAATTAATTATTGCTTAATTTGGAATCATCCGTGTGTGGAACTATTCCAATTACTGTCGCTGTCATCATCATGAATATTACAAATTATATTGTTATCATTAATGGCAGAGTCACAAACACACCTTCAACACGGGATCCAAGGCCGGATCCAGTTCCTGTCCCACGTTTTCCAGAAGTATCGGTTTTCCAAAGCGTAGCGCCGACTCGAAATTCCTCAATAAATCTCTATCGTTCGGCTTGCACACCACCAAGCCCTCGATCTTGCCCTACGACGGCAATGGGAAAGTCCAATATAAGGTTACAATTGTTAGCCCGACACAAAATGTGTATTCAGTATGATATTATTAAGCAAATCAATAAAGCAAAGCCAAACTATGTAGGGTAATTAAATTTGTTGGTACTTAAACTAATTAGGTACTTTTCTGACCCATAAACATCTAAGGACACAGCAATCCGCAGCCAAGCGATTTCACCAAAAAAAATGATGTAGCGCAAAATTGGAGATGATCGTAAATATTGAAATCTGAGCTACTAATGTTTATGTCTAACATATTTACAGTACTATTAGTAAAGATAACAATGATTAAAGATAAAGCTGTAGCAGACTGCAGCCTTATCATTAAGCATAGGGTTATTTTCCTGTGTTTTTATTTCGTTTGCTGCTGTCGCTTGGCGATAAGTTTTCTATTCGTATGTCCAGTACCATAGCCCTTATCCATTTGTTGGCTTGAGTTTGGGGATCGATGATGAGCGGCCAGCGCCGAGAGTTGGACATCAGCACGGCCGACTCGACGGACAACGGGTCGCGGGGCAGGCCGTACATCTGCCAATTCCTAAGCAAATATTATAATTCTAAATATTTATACAGTTTGCAGTTATAGACGCATCATTTTTTTTTTATGAGCTTCCTCCATAGCCGGCAACGCACTGGCCACTCCTCGAATGTTACAAGAGTCCTTAGGCGACCGTGAGCACTTGCCATCAGTGTGCTGAGTGCGAGTTCAACAAATATATTCACGGTGAGAAGCGAGCGTGAGTTGCTATGGTATTGACTTAT